>CP126891.1:108325000-108502500 GCA_030440675.1 Furcifer pardalis | reverse complement strand
AAATGCTAAAAATCTGTCCAAATTCCACATCTAATTTTAATGTTCACCTTTAAATATCTTTAATTTGACCAATCATATGGGCTGTTGGTTGATCTGTCTACATTTCAGTTAGGCAATTTGCAGCCATTTTTTGTTGAGATTTGATAATATAGCCTCTATTCTTCATTAGTAATAAGTATGGAAAATTGGATATCAGCTCTAGTCTTTATTGTAGGTGTGGGGAAATAGCATCAGATAGCTACTATTTTATGACTGTCCTTTTCAGTATGTAGAATATTCCAGATAGTAACAAGCAGTGTCCCTCTACAAATGAAAGCCTCTCTGATCTAGTGTTGTCTTCTATAAATAAAATGGTGTGGAACATGATTTTTGTACAATCCCTGCACCCCCATAGCTCTGTCTGTTCTCCAAAAACCTGCAACAGTATGGTAAATGATATTGGGGGGCTGTAAATATGAGTGAATGAGCAAAACTGAGGAATCACTTCCCACTCTGCTGAGTCAAATAGCCTTTTGCCAATGCTTGGACAAAACTAGATACAACCACCCTTCTTTCCTGCATCTGCAAGATATTTTTAGTCAGTGTTCCTCAGCATCAGCCGCAGCATCATATCAACAACAACAACAACATCGGAAAGAGGGACCCTCACTAGAGAGATAACCACATTCCTGATTGGGGCTTATGGTTTAAGCAGTACATTCCTTCTTCCCTTTGTGCTACACCAGAGGGTGTGGTTTTTTCTGATGATCCCACCTTTAAAGCTAATAACAGAAATATATTAAATTAAAAATATATTGGGGTTTTGGTAATTCATTTGTCAAGCTATGCCACAAATCCAATTCAGCAAACTTTGTTGGCTTGACAATTAATACACAAAAAAAGACCATTCCTCATGGCTGTTTCCTCCATATTAAGTATTCCACAATTACCCATTCAGAGTGAAATCAATGTGAATAATTTCAAGAAAGTAGCTGAAAGACTGCAATCTCTGTGTGTGTTGCCTGTGTTGCCTGTATGTGTCGGCTCTTTTTCGGTGTGAGGCAATTTGCATTTTATATCTACCAGACGTGCATGCACTGAGGTAAATAGCTAAGTATTGATCTTTTTTTGCCTTTGTTTTTCTTTATGACACTTTTATATTTAGTTTGTTTTTCTGTCTCCAGGATTTTCAGACCAAACTGCTGATTCAGATTAAATACTTTGGAAGTGGTATTTATAATACTTGACAACTCAATGGAGAACTACTTGGAATTGTAATCCTTTTCATATTGCAAAGGTCAAGCCTACAAGGAAAATGTATGAGATCAGCACAGATTTGGATCCATCAGAAAAGGAACATGCATAATACAACAATTTTGACCTGCGGCAAGGAGCAGCTCAGCAGGCAACTTTAAGCCATTTAAAGACAATTTAACTAGTTGTGAAATGCATCTAATCTCACTCTGATAACATAGGTAACCCTTAAGGGTAAGTGATGTCTTAGGCTAAGTGTATATAACTTGCTCCCTTTGCATAATGTTGCCTGGTAAGCAATATCTACTGTAGTGACAACGCTCTTCTCATCCATTCATTGGCTTTTGTGCATTAATCTATAATTGAAGCCCATTGGCTCTACTGACAACTATGCAGAGTACAGAAGGAGTAGCAGAGGAATTGCTTTTTATGTATAGCTTCACTGTGCATTGAAGCATGAGAACCTTCAGATCCAATGAGACACAAACTATCATGCCAGTAGATGGGAACTGATCAGCACGCTAGCATCTGGGGATTATCTGTGTGTAAATTACCTGTGCAATGTCAATCAGTTCAAATCTGAGGGAGGCTTTCCAGAGCTGAGAAAACAAAAGCAATACTGGGCTTTAAAAAAGCTAAATTGAATGGGATGGGGGCAGTTGCACTGTCAGTATATGAGATTAAAGCAATTGCTATTGTATAGATCTGTCCAGAACCATAATCTAGGAGAATATCCTCTAGTGAAAATGATAAAAATGGCTGTTAAACTCTAAATCTAATCAGAATCGATTGAATGCAGCTTTGGGATTCATTTCTGCACTCAAAAATATCTGTTTTCTACTTTTTAATAGGTCTTACAATGCGACCAGGAGGGAGTAAAAATGCAATCAGCATTGATTTCCCCCCTCAAAATTAGACTCCACCATCTCAGATACCTATAAAGCTATGATTCCTTTGTTTTGGAGTCTTTAATTGTTTCCTATAAGAACACTTTATTGGGATGGTGCCCATGCACATCTCATGCTGTTCTTTTAGAGACTTTCAATTTATTTAGCAGAAGTGCCAGATGGGCAAGCAAAAACATTGCTGCATAGAGACAAATGGATCAACAACAAGAGCCAAGACATTCAATGGAAAAGCATGCAACTAATATTCTACATGCAACAATCCAACTGGTGTTTCTTTCTTGACCAAAGTATGTATAAACTAGGAAACTAATCTAGGGTGCAGATCGCTGCTTTAACATATGGCTCCCTCCCCCTGTGCCTAGACCAACTGCCAGGGGAGGAAGAAGCCAGGGCAGGATGAGGACCTTGCCACCCCTCCCACTGTGCCTATACCAACTGCCAGGGGAGGAAGAAGCCGGGGCAGGATGAGGACCTTGTCGTCCCTCCCCCTGTGCCTATACCAACTGCCAGGGGAGGAAGAAGCCGGGGCAGGATGAGGACCTTGCCGCCCCTCCCCCTGTGCCTATACCAACTGCCAGGGGAAGAAGAAGCCAGGGCAGGATGAGGACCTTGCCGCCCCTCCCCCTGTGCCTAGACCAACTGCCAGGGGAGAAAGAAGCCGGGGTAGGATGAGGACCTTGCCGCCCCTATCCCTGTGCCCACCCCTACATATTGTAATGTAATGTAATGTATTGTCTGTAAGCCGCCCTGAGTCGCCACGGCGAGTGGGCGGCAATCTAAATTTGAACTAATAAATAATAATAAATAAATGGCTTGTTGGCTTATAACAAGCAAAACATTCCACCAGCCAATTCCAAAAGCATTTCATAGGCTCACTAAATCCCTTACATTTGCTACCAGTTGAGGGTCTCCAAAAAGGGGACAAATAGTTGTTGACAAATAGTTGGACATGAGGCTGATAACCAGTGGTGGGCAGCAAAAAAAATTATTTATTCATAATTATCAATCACTACCACACCATGGGCAGAGTCTACATCATGGGTGGAGCCTACATCGTGGGCTATCTAGTGATGCCTGCCATATGACCATGTATACATCTGCAAACACAGGCAGCACTGGCTCTTTGGCTGTAAATGGAGGTGAGTACTGCACCCTAGAGTCAGATATGACTGGCTTTTGAGCAAGGGAAATCTTGAACTACTTGTAGGGACAAAACCTGACACTAAATTTGAATACCAATCAGGAATCTTCTGTTATTAGGTAAAGGTTGCCCTTGCTCGAAAACCTGTTGTTACCAACTCTAGGGTTCAGTGCTCATCTCTGTTTATAGCCAAAGAGCCTGTATTTTAATGTGAGCTTTTGTGGATCAAGTCCACTGACTTGATCCACAAAAGCTCACATTAAAATACAGCAGTTAGTCTTTAAGGTGCCATAACATTTTTGTCTTTCTGTTTTGTTTTTTCTCTGATATGCTTGCACAGAACAAAGCTTTTTAAATGGTAGTTGTGTTAGTTCTTGGCAGGGCAGGGAGGTGGGCATGGCCACCCAATTTTGTTACACCCCTCAGTCCAAAGGCCACCCAATTTCCCCCCCCCTTCCCAAAGGCCACCCAATTTTGCTACAACCCCCCCCCCCCCGGCTGTGTGTGTGTGCAAACCTGTTGCTGCCCACCACTGCTGATAATGTACATTTGGTCTAATGCATCTAAACTCAGAAAATACTCATCCATTGAGTAAATGGATAAAAACCAATGAACTCACAAGAGAGGAGCATAATAATAATAATAATAATTTCATGTCAGAAATCATTCTGGGTTGAAAGGATTTTTTGCTGAGAAATGCCACTCAGGAGATGTCCGAATGAGGCTCTTTTCATGTCCCCAAAAGCTGGGACAAAGACAGGCACTCAATCCGTCATGCAGTACTCGAACTGCCAACTTGCCAGATCTCCAGCTAACAAGATGAGCTTCTTAACTACTGACCCACCACAGCCCTAGAGAGGGGCATAAAGAGTAATTTATCAATGTATCTAGGAAATGGAGATACAGAAAAAGAATCTGTTCTGGCAGTAGCTGTCAATTAAACAATCTAGTATGAATCCCAGAGTTCAGCTCCTGACCTAATACAAAAGCTCACAAACAAAACTAAATATGGGCCCAACCATCCCTAATTTTGTAGGCTTTTCAAAGCAGTGCAGCTTAAACACAGACATGAACTGATGGCAAGACCTGTGCCCAACCTATCCACATTTAGTAAAACAATTGCAACTTTCAAATCAAAGCACAACATGTGGGGCTTTCTAAACTTGCTCGGTACTTCTGTGCAGCTCCTATAAAAGTTTAGTAAAATCCTGAGACTATGCTAACAGAAGAATGCAATGTTATGAGAAAACCTATACTTTACTCCCATGACCATACTCTGAGATCAAATCTGGCTATCATCAAGCAGAAATTACTTGATTTTTGAAAGGATCAAGCTATTTGATAAATGGCCTGATATTAGTTCATTTTTATCTTCCTATTGGAAATATATCATAGATGGCATTGTTTTTACTGGATTTGGGTTTTTAAAAAAACCTTCAAATTGTCCCTATGGTTCTTTGAAAAAGAACTAAGTTGTGTTTCCATAGTTACTAAAAGAAAAGAGTTGCCTAAACAACTGGAAAATAGAGACAGTTCAGTAAAAATTTATAAACCTTTCCTCAAAACAAATAAATCTAATTTTCCTAGCTGGTGTTGCTTTTTATGGCATAAACTAGAGAGAATTGAGATGTCTTAAAATCACATTGATATTACCATAAATTCTGGGCATTGGCTTTGTCTAAATCTCCTAAAACCAATTGAGCCAATTTGTATGAGGTTCAGATTAAAGCAGAAGGGGCAGGTTCAGTTCCAGGGCAAAGTGAAGACTGCTCAGACTAATCCAGAGATTCAGATGTATGAAATGAGGATGGAGAGAACCAAATGGTAGGGATGGATTATGTACAGAAATGACTGGGACTGAAGGAGTAAGGCTTTGCTCACTGATTGCTATAATATCCAGGTTTATGCTTGACTTTCATTTCAATCGTCCTCTAAGTATCAAAATTTAAATGTGTCTAATACAAAGATTCTTGAAGCTAGCTTTCTGAAATTTGGAATGTTCACTACACTTTTTATGTTTTTTCATGTCACTGATTTTCATATGTATCAATTAAAAAGATTAAAGTTATAGCCATTTGTTTCTTCTTATGCAAGTCAGTGATGAGGCTGGAAATCTGAATTTGCAAACCTATCCAGAGTCAAGGTGCTAATAAAAATCTGCCAGAACCCAGATCTCTGCATATCAAATTGCAGATCATCTCATAATGTCTAATTGACATCCAAATTGAAACATAGGTCTGTGCACTGTCCTCAATATTGTGAATCTCATCATCTCTGCTCAACAAAATCACTATGGAGATGATGGGATTTGCAATCCAATAACATCCTAAAGGTCACGTGTGCTCCTGCATTAACACAACTATATGCTGTACTAGAGGCAATATTTGTCAAATTGGAGAAGGGGAATATGTGATTTTCCAGATGTTGATAAACTGCAACTTCTGTCAGCCCTAACTAGTATAGTTAATCATGAAGGAAGACAGGAGTTACAGTCTAATAACTTATGAAGGACCACATGTTAAATTTACTAATATTTACTATATTAAACAAACTAAATTTTAAACTTGTTGGCTGTAAACCTAGTAATTTCAGTGTGATATAAGAATAATGAGTTCTCTGCCATGCATTTTTGCTATAGGTTTTTATTTTATCACGTCAGAAGCACACAAAGGTGCTTTCTGGGTTGAAAGGATTTTTGCTGGAGGAACTCCACTCAGGGGATGTCCTAATGAGCCTCCTTTCATGTCCCCAAGATTTTTTCCCTACTGAAGTGGTCCCTATTTATCTTCTTGCAATTTCTTGCTTTTGAACTGCTATGTTGGCAGGAGCTGGGACAGAGATGGGCACTCATTCCGTCATGCAGTACCCAGGTCTCAAAATCCCAACTTACTGATCTTCCAGCTAACAAGACAAGCTTCTTAACCACTGAGCCACCACAATTCCTAAAGGGTTAAAACATAATAATTTATTCTATGAATATTCAACTTGTAAGTACTCAGCATAATGTAGAGAACTGAGTGAAGGACTAGGACTCTGAATATGGAGATTTGAATCTCCACTCAACCATAGAGCCTTATGGGCAAGAGTGTGAATTTGGTAAAACCACTCCTTATAAATCTCATTGATTTCAAAGCCCTATTAGTGTCTTTGCAAGTCAGTTCTGATTTGACAGCACACAACAACAGCAAGGATTCAATCAGTTTTGACATTAAAAAGATGTATCCTGGCAATTTCTTTATTTTAATAATTCTTATTTAAGTTTGATACTTCACTTGAAAAGACTGCACCTTGACAGAGAATTTGAGCCCTTATATTAAATTGCAGAATAGCTTTGGGAATTCTTAAAACACAGTTCATTAGAAGTACATTGAAGGAATAGTTTGGCCATGATTTGTTTAATTGAGCCACATGTTCTGAACTGTGCGATAGAGAAGGTGAGAAATTCTCAAATCTTACATTCCTCTCTCTAAATCAGGAGTTCACAACCTTTTCAAGCCAGGGGCTGGGTCATGCTCTCTCAGTCAGCTTTGAGGGCCAGATGGCCATTTTACCCTGTCTGCACAATGGGGGTGGTCATTTTGTCCCAGTAGCTTCAAAGGGATGGCCATTGTGTTTCTTGGATGAGCTTGGAGTGGGGACACATGAATTGGCACCATGGGTTGGATCTGACACATGGGCTTTATGTTGGAAACCCCTGGTCTAGATGTTTGAGATCCAGTGAATTCCTCATTTAGGGCAGCAAAAGACATTATGGATTGCATGTCTTTACTATTGAAAGTACATTAATATAGAGGACAAGTAACTGAGGAAATCTGTCACATTTAAGAATATTTTTTCTTACTGTAACTTTTCAGATGGGTAAATAGCAGAAGGAACAGGATTTCAGTCTTTTAAATGTAGTGTGTCGTCTTCTTCTTCTTCTTCTTCTTCTTCTTCTTCTTCTTCTTCTTCTTCTTCTTCTTCTTCTTCTTCTTCTTCTTCTTCTTCTTCTTCTTCTTCTTCTTCTTCTTCTTCTTCTATATCCCAGATGGGTAGCATATAAATGTAATGAATGAATTAATAGTTTTATCATTTTATTTTAATGCCCACTTCTTCAGCTATTTGAGACCATCTCAGGGAGATCTCTTTTTTGGAAAATCAATTTTGTTTTAGCAACTTGATAACCTTAGCCAATTTGACCATTTTGGTATTACATGTTAGGTTATATGTATTTTTGTTCACCTAATATTGATTTTTGCTCATGCAAGGTAATTTTAAAATCCATTCTTGCACCAGATGTTGTCTAATCCACTGACTGCAGTTTGTTTTGCCATTCCTTTCCAGTTAGTTTCGATACTTATTAATTAACATGTGAATTAAAATTACAATCTGGGCACAAATAAGAAATGTAATAAACAAAACATTCAAGTGAAAAGATGAGTAAAAATTAAATGTCAGTCAGTTCTCATGGAAAACGTTTCCAAGCAGATAATAAGACCTGTAGGGTAGAAGATCATTAAAATATTTTCTTCTACATCTCTCTTCAACATATGGTTTTATTTTTTTCCCAAACAAATGCTTCAACTATATCTGCACAACATACTTCATAATGACTTGGTATTCTTAGACAAACACCAGTATTAGCAAATACTAGATTCAACACCAGAACTTCAACAATCTTTCTATACATTGTGTGATTCCAGGTCAAGTAACTTGTTTGCAAGCTATTTTATGTAAATATGATCAATCTTTTATCATGTGGAAGCTGTTCTACAGTTGCAAGGATATTTAAAAATTCCACATTACAAATTAGGTCTTGTTTCTTGTAACTCTTTAATATTGTCCTATCAGAACAGTAGGTTGAGGCAGAATGGATTTTATGCAGTATTTTTCCAATATCTCATCTTGCATTTGAAACATAAACTTCCAATAACACTTGTTAGGAAATTAAATGCAATACTATAGTGAACCTGCTTCCTCTTACCAATATCCCTTCATCTTTATTTTTAGCCAAAGAAGTCTGCTCTAGAAGCATTTCAGATAGAATCACATACAGTGGAACCCTGAATAATGATCGTTTCGTATAATGAAAAATCTGTACAACAAAGTGTTTTTGTGCTATTGGCGATACTCTGCATAATGATTTTTTTTTTACTATGGGATTTTCATTAAGCGAGGTATACCTCACTTAACAAACCCTGTATACCGAACATTTTTTGTTATGCGGGATATCGCCAATAGCACTACATATAATGAAAAAACTGTATAGCAAAGTCCCCGGGGAATGGAGTTTTTTCATTATATGGGGTTCTACTGTACTACAGTACAATACTCAGAAGGAGGAAAATACTTTTGTAATAAAGAAGTAACTAAAAGTGGGTAGGAATGCCTTTATTTTATTTTATTTATTCATTCATTCATTTTATTGTATTTCTGTACCACCCATTTGGGTGGTATTCCACTCTGGGCAGTGAACAAACAGATAACAAATAACAACAAAACCCAAAGCAGATCAAAACAAACAACAAATACATAACAAACTAAAATAAAATAAAATAATTGTGTCTGAGGGCATATGGACTCAACCTGCCTGACTAATTTATCAGTAAAGGGACAACACCCTGAAAAGCCTCTTTGAAGAAGTGAGTTTTTAATTGCTTTTTAAAGATAGCCAGTGATGGGGCCTGGTGCAGCTCTACTGGTACAGTGTTGGTGCCACCACTGAGAAGGCTCTATTTCTAGTTAAAGGCTTTTGAGCCATCCTTGGGGTTGGCACCTGGAGCTGCGTCAGCTGTGATGACGGGGTGATGCAGGGAGTTGTTCTGAGGGAGAGACACTCTGAGAGATAGCAAGGTCCCAAATCGTATAGGGCCTTATATGATAACATTAACAACTTATATCAGACATGATAGGCAATAGGTAACCAGTGCAGGCCTGACAAGGCTGGGGAAATATGATCAAATTTCTTTAAGCCTGTCACCAGCCTGGCCGATTGTAATCTCTGTATCAGACACAAGGGCAGCCCCATGTAGAGAGCATTACAGTAGTCAATCCATGAGTTTACCAATGAATGGGTCAGGGTTATGAGAGAGCATCTGTCCAAGCAGGAGTGCAGCTGTGCAATTGGCTGGAGCTGGAAAAAAAGCAGCTTTGGGTCACCATTTAATATTCAAGTAAGAGCAGTGGGTCCATAATGACCCCCGGATTGTGGACCTAGTCCCTAATGGTTAGAGTAGTTCCATCCAGGGTCGGGACTAGGCCTCCTAGTTGGGCAGATGGCCTCTCAAACACCAAAATCTCCATATTGTTAGGGTTCTGGGTGATTTATATTTACCTTTATAAATCTCAGCATCATATTACTTATAGAAAATGGCATCCATTGAACAGTTGTTGTTCAGTCACCCAGTCAAGTCTGATCCTTTGTGACTGCATGGACCACAGCACACCTGGCTCCTCTGTCTTCTGCCATCCTCCATAGTCCACTCAGATCTATGCCCACAGTTTCAATGGTGCCATCTATCTTGAGGGTACACAAGGACAAAACCAAATTAGAAGATGGAGTAAGGAGCTCACTGGACAATCAACAACATTAAATGAGGATATAGCTGAGGAACTCAAACTCCCCTATGTCACTTGGAGGACCCTGAATAGGCTGAGGGTTGGAGTCCCTACATCCAAGACCAACATGCTCATTTGGGGGCTGCTGGCAAACAACAACATTTGATGTATTGGCTTTGTATGGTGCCCACATGGCTACACAACTCAGGGTGGCTAAAAACAATCACAATACATCTAATAATTACAATATTACAGTACTGTACAACAGAATACAGTAGAATCAAACAATATCATATTATCATCACATACACATATGCTGTGTATATGTGGAGAGATACAGAATCTGGCTCATTTACTGGTCTGCCAATTACTGCCAGAAACATGCGCTGACAATGACTTAAGTTTGGCTAATGACAAAGCCAAAAAAAGTGGCTTCATTTTGGCAGTCCAGGGTTTAATCGGGACATGAAAGAAGAACTGGAGAGAAAGGCAATCTGTGATATCTGCTGTCATTCCCAAGCACTTGCCATGTTTGTTAAGGCAATAATCTTATTTTTCAGCTTTCTGTCTTCAACTAAGGCTCTATCTTAACTATTAATAGAATTAGGGTTCCAATTTCTTTTAAAATCAGGTGAAGGTCACTTGGCCTGGATTCTGTGTCATTTTAGAATTTTCCCCCAAAGTATTTTTAAACACTATGGCAACTGCTGTAAAGTTCCCTCTTGATTTCCCCCTCAGCATTACAACAGTTATAACTTGGGAAGGGAAGCTATATTTAGGCTGTGGGAAATCCTGCATGCTTTATGAGACAAGAGGCACAATGCACAATATGCAGTGTGGACAGTATTCATATAGAAGAATACATTGGTTTGGTATACAGTAGAATTAGGACAAAATAAATAACCCCTGCCAGGTTTTTTAAAAATAAACTGCATTTTAGCAAGATAATGCACACCCCACCTGTGTGTCATGTACAGGTATTTGAATGAATTCCAAACCTGGCAAAGCTGACACAAATGTAGGACTTTTTGCTCATCGCGACATACCCAAAATAAGGATGAGTTGGCAAGTTGTTTGGAAATCAAATAATAAAAATAATATTTTGGCTCTGTGCAATACCGTTGCTGAATTACATTTTTGGAGTTTGGTTTACAGCTTTCACTGACCTTAAAAACCCATTTTTATGTGAAGGGAGGGAATGATGTATTGTTTTGTGGGGATTTCAAATCCAAGATTTGCTCTTGCTTTTGATGTGAACATTTAGCCACTTGATTACTGTAATAGAAATGGCTGTATTTATATGAATAAACAGCATAGGTTACAGTGCTCTGTCTTTTCCAGGTCCTTAAAGTGTTTTGTAAGTGGCTTATATCCAACTTTGTGGAAGCATTTCTTGTGTTCCTAATTTTTCAGCTCTTTGACTGTGTAGATTGAGTGCCATAGGTTGTATGTTTCATTTGCTCATTGTATATGATCTATTCATTTGTGCCAATTGTAAAAATAGCTTCTGCTTATTAGGCATGTAACCCAGGTTCAGTAATCTGCAGCTGTCTAATTAAGCCACCTAGGATCATGATTTGGAGTGTTTTAATTTCCATTTATTGCATTGTTTCAGCTCAGTTTGAGACCATTTTATAATATGAAAATGTCACAGATATTGGACATTTTTTATGCTTTATGGCTCCTTGAAAATCAGGTTCTGTTCATTTTGCCTTTTATATTAAATACTTTTGGGGGTTCACATTTTGATGTGCACTTATTTTATTTGATTGATTGATTGATTGACTGACTGACTGACTGACTGACTGACTGACTGACTGACTACTTGTATCTGGGATATGTTCCCATTTTTCTCAGTTCACACAGTTAAAATGCAGCATAAAAATAGAAAAAAAATACAATCCCAAACTTCCCTTCAGATGCTGACATGTAAAGGGGGGGAGGTCTAGTTTAATTAAACTTAAATAAGACTAACAAAACTGTTGGCTGCAGGGAGAACATTTTGAAAAGCCTCCCTGAACAGTATGGTCTTTAGTTGTTTTTTGAATAGATTCAGTTTCCACTTCTTAAAATTGAATGTTGATGTAAATGATTTTTTAAATTTATTTAAAGCATTTGTTTATCACTTCTCTGTCCAGCAGAACTCACAGTTTTTGGTCAGAAATCTGCACTCTCATATGAACGTACTGTGATTGACAACTGAAAGAAATCCTTCCAAAAATACCTACATTTGAAAAATGCCTGGACTAAAAATGCCTGACTCTGCAAAATATACTCAAACAGGCTTTTCTGCTATGTGAGAATGTGTATAGAATATGTATCTGTGAATATGTGCAAGCATATTGGAAAATGCATACAAAAATATGTGTATATCTACAAGGTTGAACGGGGAGTTTGCAATCCAATGCAGTCTTCAGTCAGAATGAATTTGGCTCATGAAGATAATGAACCTCTATGAGATCAATCTTTGTAGATTTGTCATGGGACAAATAACTTTTTTTTTCTTGCATTCTTTTGCTATTTGCCTGATGGAGGCCATGAGACAGAGTCCATAGGACCAAAGGCAGTGACTCTCTCCTCTCTTTTTCTTCCTCTCTGACACAAAGTATTTCACAGTCTCATTATCTCTTCCATTTCCTTTTTTCCCTCTTTACCCATTGGGTTATGGTAAGTCACAACTGATCAATTTCAAAGCAGTCTCAAAATTAGGCCAAGTTTGCTCTTGTTTTCTAAGAACTCACTCACTGTAGCCCAAAGCAGTGTGCTCATGGATGATCTCTGATTTTATTACTTTTAGTGATAGTCCCAATTTGAAATGAAGACATGTAATTTATACTTTCCTTGCAGGTATTTCATGTCATCAGTGCCAAACCTCTTACAATATTGTGCACATTGGAGCACCCATCAAATTACAATGTTGTTCCCACCATGACTGGTTTTAATTGTCAGCAATATAACTTACTGTTAAGGACACGCCTAAAAAAATAGGCTTCATCTCCTGGGTGGGAGAAAAAAATACTTTACTTTGATCAAGGCCATTTTTCACACTGGCTAGCAGGTTACCATTCAATGTGGTGTAGTAACAGAGTAACAAACTAGGACTCGGGAAATCTAGGTTCAAATCTCCACTTAGCCATGGAAACTCATTAGGGGAGTCAAACTGGCAAAAACACTCCTTAAATATTTTACTTACCTCAAAAGACCTGTTAGAGTTGCTATACGTCAGGTTTGAAGCTCCTATTTTTGTTTGTCTTGGCTCTTTGGTAATCTTTGAGTAGTCTAACATGGGTTATAACTTTTCCTGAGGCAGTGCTTGGGAATTGACTGCCACAGGCTTTCTGTCTCTTTTATTTTCTGAATTGTTTGAGCATACCAAACTAATCTTCTTATCATGATATTCACACACTATCCATAGAGTACCAATTTTCCTGTACAGTATATTCTTTTTAATCAAAATTCACATGGAAAAAGCTAAAGAAGGACCTTGCATATTTTTTCCTATACTGATGTGAAACGGAGGGGGAAAATACATCTCACATTAAATATAGTACTATGACTAGCTGAGGCTATGGACTACTATAACTAACCAAATAAGAAATTGTTGCAACATCATGGTTCATTAGAACAATTTGTTAGCACTATTTGGGCAATGTATTCTATTGCTTGCAGCTTGAACAACTAAGATTTTTGTGATTAGGCTAATGTATATCTGAAGATAACATTTGCATTAGGTAACAATTGTTCTTTCTTTTCTTTTTTGCTAAGAATGTGCCCTTTCATTGATCTGTCTGCTGAAATTTCAAACACTTCTGAAAAGTTTCCAGCCCACTGCAACTCTCTAGTCAAATGCGATTCAAGATTGAGCTTCCTTACAAATGTCTGTGTGCCTTTTGGTGCTGCTAGTCAGGGGTGTGCTGGGCACCTTGGGAGGGCGTTGAACAGGAAGCAATGGGGGCGCATACTGGGGTGTTGGGGGGAGTAATCCCATAAATCCCTATTACCTCTGCCTGCCTCTGGGGGACACCAGTCAGTGGGGCACACCAAGATGAGTCCCTCTATCAGTGGGGGCATCAGCAGGTTCACACCAGTTCACCAGAACCGGTAGCAGAAATTCTGGCTGGCTCCCCCATCCAAGTTTTGAAATAAAGTAGTCCTAATTTGGGTACATGCAGGGCTTTCCCACTGGACACACCCACAATACTATACCCACGGTGTGGTAGTAAAGATTTTTTTAGCCCAACACTGCCCTGTATCCCTGTGGGCCAGCACACCACTGCTGCTAGTAGACATTTTAAGTATAAGATACCATACAGCTCGCCACCGCTTCGCTGGACTCTCCCTTGGCCAACTGGCCTCGAAGGGAACAACAGCTGGGTGTCCCTGGGGTAATGAAAGACCTCGCCGCCACTGCTTCACTGGACTCTCCCTCGGCCAGCCGGCCTCGAAGGGAGCAACAGCTACGGGTCCCGGGTGGTGATAAAAAGACTTTGTTTTGTAGGATTTTGCTTATAATCATTGCAGGATTCAGTAAATGTGGTTTTGTTTTTGCTGTGGTTGTTTTCTTTGTAATTTTTTTGTAACATTTTATGGTGATATTAATATTTTCTGATTGTTACTGTGTTATTGATATGTATATATTTATTTTTCTGATACTGTGATGATTTGTGATTATGATAATGTGAAATTTGTGACTGTTATGTTATTTTTCATACTTTGTAAGCCGCCTAGAGTCAGGTTCGCCTGAGCAAGGCGGGGTATAAATCTGAAATGAAATGAAATGAAATGAAATGAAAAGACATGCGCTGAATCAGGGGAAATGCTGAGAATGAGTATATTAGAAAATAAAAACAGTGCATGACCAGCTATTCCTTCTTTATTTATTTATTTATTTATTTATTTATTTAGATTTATTATCCCACCCCAATCAGGCGAACCTGACTCTAGGCGGCTTACAAAAAAATCATAAATTAAAACCTTGAGGTTCAAAATTACTTAAAAGTCAATTAAAAAAGAATTAAACCATGAATTTACAAAAATCTAAAAGATTTAAAAAGGTTAAAAGGTTTAAAAAGATTTAAAAAGTTTAAAAGAGTGAGGGAGGGGTGGCTGTCCCATCAGATCAGCCACCCAACATGGGACCCCATGTTCCTGGAGCCCCACACCTGAAATTATCACTGGAATAGAGATGTAATTTGGTGTCATGATCACATTGAATCTTTATGTATAAGCAACAGGTAATATACTCTTCTTCAAGCATTTACACACATTGAGTGGAAGGGGTGGGGGAAGTGTTCTGTTATCCTTTGTTGCAGGGAAGGACAGCATTGCAGAACACTTCTGTTTCAAATAGAACATGAGTAATGTTCAAATAGGGCTAGAGGTGTGTTATGTCCCCAGGCACTGGCTGAGCTGCCCAGCCAGCAGATGCTGAACTAAAAGGTAAGAGAGAGTCTACTGTCAGTTTACAGGGTTAAAGCAGGGTCATTGTCAGGAGTCCAGGGTCAAAAGCTGGTTAAGAGTAACTGAAGATTCGAGGGTTTTCAAGGTCACACGGGGTTCCAAAGGTCCAGGGCCAGTTCTTGCAGTGTCAAGGTCTAAGTAGGGAAATTGGTCCAACAAGAGCTTGCCCTACCCAGCATGCCCTAGCTTTAAGGAGGCTCAGACCCCACAACTGGAGGAGTGTCCGGGCACTCCTCCACCTCACCTGCAAGGTCTGTCTTAATGAGGTTCTGCACCTCTTGGAGGTTATGGATTGCTCTTCATCATCCTGATTGCTGGCACCTGGCCTTGCTGTCAAGCTCCGATCATCCTGCCTGCATTGGCTCTGAGGAGTTGGCTCCAAACCGACAGCCAGCTGCAGGGCTGGAGTCAGATCCATGTCCTCCTGCTTGGCATCCTGATCTGGGCTGGCTGCAGGCTGAGGGTCTGGCAACAGGCCCTCCTCAGACTCCAGAACGGAGCCGTCAGCAGGCAACTGGGCCAGCCAACTATCCTCCTCCTCCTGGCACCCAAGACACACCCCCTCCCAGTCTCATTTTCACTATATGTCTCAGAGCCCTGTTGACATTTTCTTTCTACCCTGCTTCCAGTTGGGTTGATATATTGTTTACTTTTTCCCTTTTATAGTTGGCATTTGTGCATATTTAAGCACATTCTTTTTTTAAAAAATGTGCATTCTCTCCTCACACACAGTTTTGTGAGCATTTTTTCCATTTCAACATGGCATATATCTCAAATGGCGATATTTTTCATCATTCATAAGTATGGCTTTGCATGCATTTTGCTCTTGAACATAAGCAAGCCTTACAAACTAACCATGGACTGGCTGAAACACGAAGAGAATGGTTCTTTCATAGCAGTTGAAAAATAGATCATTGTTGACTGCAACTCATATGTGAGAATGCATTTTTTCCCCTGGGAAGCTGGGAAAATGCCATTGGTGTGAAATGCCATTGGTGTGAAATGACCCACACATTATGATCATGGAGCCATCTCCTGTGACACATATGAGATGAAACATGCAGGAATTTAACACCCAGACTGCAATGGACTGCCACAGCCTTGAGGATATTATCAAGGTGCACCTTCACAGCCAGTCCATCTGGCATGGCTTCTTCCACCTCCATGACCATTGGGAATCAGAGTTCCTCCTCCGTTCATTTTGCCATTGGGCCCAATCTGATGGTTTGCACCTAAAGGAGCTCATCCACCCATAGCTATTGGCCCTTTGGGGAGTCAGATTATTTACCACCACCAAACACTCGGCGTTGAGTCACTTGCTGTACGATCTACTCCATTACTATAGCAGGATGTCTGGCCAGACATTATGAAAAATAGATATGTATAACTCATCCCTCAATAGGGTTTTAGTGAAAGCCTTTACTAGTGTAAAAGAAAAAGAAACGTTTCTCCTACTAAGATTTGTTAGGCATTCTTGGATAAAGTTTGGGACATTTTTAGATCCATAAATAGATATCTTTTCTACTCTGGGATCTGGCAAATTTTTGACATTAGTGGTATTCATGGATCGTATCCAATAGTGTCAATACATTCATTGGTTTCTTTTTTTTTTAACCTATCTGCAGGGAAGGCTTCCAAGAACAGTAGAAATATATTATTTTCTATTCTCATCCTCTGCAATTTCTCTGCCCTGCTGCCCAGGCTGATTCAGTCCAGAACAGAGTGGGTAATGTCAAAATAGAGAAAGGCAAAGTAGGCATGACTAATTGCACTCAGGGTTCCACATTTTCATAGTTTCGTCCAAACAACTACTGCACCAAGGGTGTGCAAACGGTTGTTTGAAAGGTTGCACAGCCAATGCATTTCATGTATCTCATGGTGAATTTAATACAAACTCGTCCAATTCTCTTTATGAGTGGGCAATTTTTGTAAACGGGATGTATAAAACTGTAGTCACACTTTGATGAGACACTTCAGCAATATGCCAAAAAAAAAAAACAAATGAAGGATTCTGGGTGCCAAGAGCTGGCAAAGCAAATAGAGGACAAGTGGTTTGACTTTACAACTGTTCTACTAACACATTGGCCAATGACTGAGTTACACAAATCTGACACTGGATGCAGTACAGATGCTCTTTACCAGTGGAAATCAGGGAAGGGTTACAAGTGTGATTTACTCCAATGACTTTCTATCTGCGGAAAGTGTAACATCTATATATCCAGTTGCTATGCAAGCCTGGAGGGAGGAGAAGTTTTATCCCTCTACCTTCAGGAAGAGGCAGGGGGAGCAGTGGACACTCTGGGCTTGAGAGCTATTTTTTGTCTGCCATGTCCTAGTCCAGCCCTCTTTGTCTGGAGCTTTATACAGCCCACCTGCCCACCCTGTGCACTAGAGTGCTTAGGGGTCAGGTAGGATTATTATTTTTTTGCCTGAATCTCCTGATCAGCCATTTTAAAAGGGTGCTGGATGCTTTTTGTCTACTCCACTTTGGCATATGGGGCATTAGGGGCTATTTATGTGATCACATTTTGGTGGTGGGTAGTGCTGGGTTAAGGTGGTAGTGGTGAATCCCTCAGTTCACTATTGGATAAGGTGGAAGCTCCTTTCTATTATAACATGAGTACTAGGGGAACCAATAGGAATTTGTTGCCAACAACCACAAAACTCACATGGCGCAGTGAGTTATTCTTAAGAAATACAGATATACATGTTGTGACTTCATAGGCAGAATTGATTGCATAGATTTCCCAACCTACCTACTTCTTTCCCATCATCATAAAATTCTGCATTTTATTTGTGTTACTCTGGCTGGTAGCAACCAAATAAATGTTTAGCAGTTTTCAGTGTAGCAGGAAAGGAAGCAAGATTAATGTGGCACTTCAAAGTTAACAGATGTTGTATAGGATGAACATTCCACAAAATCTTTTGCTACAATAAGATTTTATTGTCAGTCTTAAAGGTACCACATGTCTCTTTGTACATTGTCAGATGGTGCTCGCTACATAAGAAACAAGATGTCTGAAAGGCTGCACATGCCCACCAAATTTTAGTATTTTCAAGAGAGGCCCTTCATCACCACCATCTCAGTTACCTTTGGGAACGATGTAGAAGAGGGCCTTTCCAGTGGCTGTGCCCAGGGTATGGAAAACATTATTTGGGAAGTCAGCATTATCCCTATCTGCTACCCTTCTACCAGCAGGCAAATAACATTCTATGTTACACAGATTTTTGAGAACTAAATTGGACATTTGTGAAAGAGGGTCGCTGCAGAATGCTTCATTGTTTTACTGCTTTCTCATAGGTATAAGAATGAGTGTTTCTCAACTATTTCTATTCCCTCAATTTTATGATGCTTAAAGCTCATGTGAATATTGCCTTGGGACTCTACATTGGGAGCAATGCAGAAGAGATATAAAGTTAAGGTTGCCCTTGATCGAAAGCCAGTCATATCGGACTCTAGTTTGTGGTGCTCATCTCCATTTACAGCCCAAATTGAGTGTGTTGGAGTGTTCTATGTTAGTGTTGTTTCCTGCATTGTAAACCGCCTGGAGTCACCTTGGAGAGGGGGCAGTTAAAAATGTCAAAACAAACAAACAAATAAAAGAGCCTGTGCTGTCTGCATTTGCAGATGTTTCTGTGGTCATGTGGCAAGCATGACTAGACAGCAGAGTGCATCGAATGCTGTTACCTTCCCATCAAAGCATTAGCTATCTATCTACTTGCAATTTCTTACTTTCAAACTGCTACGTTGGCAGGAGCTGGGATACAGAAAGGAGCTCATTCAATTGTGCAGTAGTTGTGTCTCCAATTACTGACCTCCTGACCTTCCAGTAACCAAATTCAGCATCTTAACCACTAAGCCACTGTAGTCCCTAGAATATTTATTTATTTATTTATTTATTTATTGGACTTCTATGTCACCCATCTGGATGTTATCCCAGTCTGGCTGGTAAACAAGCAGATAAACCAATAACGGAAATATCCACAACAAATTAAAACCCACCACCAACAAATACCTCACAAACTTGGCATCTGATGGCATTAGAAGAGATGGCATCAGAATAGATTCAAATTAAAAAATATATTCTGGATTCCATGCTTCTTCAAATAAAAACAGCTTGCCCCCATATAATTTCAAAATACATGTTTCTTTAACAATTCTGTCTCTGCCTTGGCAAGAAAAAATGATCTGATTTGACAGAAGTTATTCTCCAAAACTTTTGAGTCCAAATCTGCTATATGGCAGATATATGAAGATAAGGATCACATTCTATTTCCCCTTACATGACTGTTTCCCACCCCCTTATTTTTTGCATTCTATACTGGTTGTCCTTCATCCACACTTACAACTTTTTATTTCTTTAGGGTTTCCCCCCCTCTAGGTTATTTCTCTGTTTCTCCCTCTACAACCTTGAGACACATCCCTATTGACAATAAAAACCCTTCTTCTAAAAGGGCTTGTGCTAGTGAAACATTTTAAGGTTCAGGAATCCATGTTCACTTTCATTTGCTTTTTTTCTTCTCTAGCATATCTCCCTTGATGTTCCTCATTTTAATTTTCTCACCCTGTTATGTCGCAGCTCATCCGGTCTAATTCTTTTCCTCCTCTCTGGAAAACAGGAAGATATTGTCAATATGTAAATGAGAAAGAAGGGAAAGGGGAAATGCAGAAGCTTTGTGTAGCTGTGCAATTCATGAAAGAAGCAAAACAGAGCCAATTATTCCTGGGAGTGCCCTCTCCCTCTCCCTCTCATATCCAAAAGAGGCAATGCTACACATTCAAGGAAAAAAAGAGGCCAGATGCCTGTAGAGAGAAGAAAATAAGACTGAGAGAAAATATGTGTGGGAGTGCTCATTGTGCTTTTACAGTTGTATTAAGTGAATGTGACTTTGCATCAACAAGGGCTTTCCAGCATTTATAGAACTCTCAGGGCCTAGCAAATAATATAAGAAATGATGCCCCTGAACTAAGAAACAAAACCAACCTGAATATGTTGAGTGCCAAAGAAATTTTGCAGCACTCTGGCATGGTTTGGCATTCTATTTGAGTTTGTCACAGATTTAAAAACCGATTTAACTGTCATTCTCTCTCCTGAGGAACCCTGGAAATTGGTGAGAGAGGTGAATGAAGGATTTTGAATAGATAACTGTCAGTTCTCGGCTCACAAATGTACAAGGTTGCTTGGGAAAATGTGTTATACCTGGTTTAGAATTTATACAAGTTAAGATGGAGATAATATATACAGTCAAACCTCACATAAAGAGCGCCTCGCTTAAAGAGTAACTCACTTAAAGAGCAGGTTTTTTTCTGAATGTTCGCTTCACTTAACAAATAAAACCAACCAAAAACTTGCTTAACAAATAAATCAGGGTTTGCAATCCCCCCCACAATTGGTAATTTACAATGGTGTTGCGCTTAAAGAGCAAACTCGCTTAAAGAACAATCCTGTGGAACGCATTATGCTCTTTAAGCGAGGTACAACTGTATAACAATTGTGTGTCATCAAGTCAATTCTGACTTACAGAAAGGCTTCCCAGAAGTAGTTTACTATTCCTTTCTTCTGGAGGCACAGAGGAGAATCAAACTCCCAAACTCTGATACTTAAATTACTAAACTGTCCAGTTATCTAAAATGAAGATGTGCCCTGTATTTACCAAGCATTGTTGCAAGACTATTAAGGGATCATTATCACAACGCTTCAGAATTCTCAGCAAGTATGATTCCAAATTACCCCTCAGTCACAAAATTTTGAGGTTAAACGATTACATTGAATGAAAAAGGCTACAGTGAATACCATGAACAGCAATAGGAATTTCAATCTTGTAGCTTCTCTCAGACAGAGAAATGAAGATGGGGAGAGTTCTTTTCTCTCAGGATTTGTGAAAACGGCCTCCCTTCCCTCCTCCTACACCACCAAGAAATCTTGAAGGAAATCTGTTAGGATTTTACAGATATTCACACCTGTCTGTACAGAATTCTTATAATTTCTATATCCTGCTGTGGAAAGGGCATTGAGTTGCAAACAGTTTGGCAGTTTGTGGCACAAACATTAGGTGGGGGAAAATTGAGAGAAACAAAACTAGGAATAGATGAATCTAGGTTACTTTTCTCTCTCTCTCTTTTGCTTTTCGGTTGCTATTTCAGTTGACACCCTTGCGGCATAACTCCACCTATTTTTTGCTACATGGATTCGTTGTTCTCTATTAAGTCACAGCCAGTCTCTGATGTTATTCATCCAAGAAATCTGTCTTTTGCCTCTTCCATGTTTACCCTTGATCATCCTTTCATATTATTTGTCATGACAAATTATGTGTCCAAGTTAAGAGAGCTTGCGTTTCTTAATAATCAACTGTATTTCTTTTTGTTTTCCAGTCCACTGAAGTAGTTCTTTATTCTCTATTATATTAATCTGCAAGACCCACTTTTCTGTATGCCCAAATTTTTCAAATTATGTACTCAATTAATCTTCTTAAGAGTTGGAATCCCAGATCCATACAGGAGAGTTCACAATGTATAACTCTTTAGTGTTGTCATCGGAAGTCATGGCTTCCTTCTTTTCATCTGCAGTAGATAGTATTTTAATATGGTTGTCTAATAAATGTCATGAAAAAGATTTTCTATAATTTCTACGCATTTCCTAAACCCAATGGAAGTCATCATCCTTATTTTTCAAGTCTTGAGTGTCTTGATATTTGTCATACATTCTTCTGTCTTTAGGTTTGTTGATCTTTCTTTTAATATCTTTCTTTATTATTTACATACTGTACCTGTATTTTCCATTAGGTTTGGTCAAATATTTCATCTATTATCCACTGCCTTTTCCTTCTTTAGGACTGTGGTGGCTCATTTGGTTAAGACACTGAATTCACTGACTGGAAGTTCAGAGTTTGATTCCCGGGTACTGCATGACAGAGTGAGCTCCCGTCTCTGTCCCAGCTCCTGCCAAACTAGCAGTCTGAAAGCAAGAAATTACAAGTAGATAAATAGGGACCACTTTAGTGAGAAGGTAAATGGTGTTGTGTGCACTCTGGTGTCTAGTCATGCCTGCCACATGTCCATGGAAACATCTGCAGATGCAGACAGTGTTGGCTCTTTGGCTATAAACAGAGATGAGTACTGAACCCTAGAGTTGGATACGAATGGCTTTCAAGCAAGGGTGACCTTTACCTTTATGTTTTCCTTCTTCCTGTATTACTGGAAAATATATTTTCTGCTTATATAAAATACAGTCCTTTTTTGGCTTCCCACAGGTACACTATATTCTCTGTATTTATACATCTTCTAGTGCCATATCCGATTCCGAATATTGGTTATCATCATGGTGATCAGCCATTAAGATTGACCTGGGAACAATATAATGCAGTACTCTTCCATTTGCCTTCTGCATCGCAGCATAACACCCATACCACTGATCCAGTTCGAAGAGTCATTCTGTTCCTAAGCCCTTTTGGCACACAGTCTCAGGCCAGTATTGATGAAGCTGCTTTAATCCACTTGGGGACCATCACCCTTCCCTGTGGACTTCACCATGCAGGGCTGTTAATCATCAAGGTTGTCAGGTTGGTTAACCACTGCCTGAGTCACTGGCAGTATGTATGGTCTACTCTGTTACCATAGCAGGATAACCTGGCCAGAATGAGATTCATATTTCTATCTTCCTCAAAATATTCTTCAAAATTTTCTATTTAGTTCTTCCATTTTCTTGGGTTGCTTCAGTACTTGTACATGACACTTTCTATTTAGCTATTTTTAAGAAACATCTTTCAGTTTTACAACAACTGTGATATGGTCTGAATTTACAATTCAACCCAGGATATGATTTTGTATTTTTGCACTGTTTTGCAGTCTGTGACAAACTGCAACATCTGTAGTTGATTTGATTATGTACAGTGTGTTTATTAGTAAGCTAAGAGGATGTCCATGTGTATAATTATACTAGTGTTGATCTGCGCCATGTATGTAATATGATGTCATATATTTATTTATAAAATTGATTGTTTTCTTCTCATTAATTTTTAACTCATAATCCATTCTCCTCTACTACAGCAACAACTCTTCCTTTTACAGATTTTCACATTAAAGCTCCTGAATATTATATTAAAACTATGTTTCTTTATAAAATTCAGAATATTATTAAGACAGCAATACCATTCATCTGGTTCTTTATTTCCTTCATCCATAATAGGTGCATAAATTTGTATTATATTTAATTCTAGTAGTATTCCACACAGCTGCATTCACATTTCCCATGAAATGCAGGAAGGTAAGGAACAGGGACTATGGGGGAATTATGCACTCGGATCTAGCTGAGTCCAACAATAAGTATAAAAAGATTTATATGCTAAACTAAATAAATCTGAACAAAGTTGAGTTCACAGTAAAGATCAGTAATGGGATGTAACAGGTTTGCACCAGTTCACCAGAACCAGTAGTAACTTTTTCCAGTGTCCCAGAGAACCGGTAGCAGCTTTTGGGGGGGGAACCACCTTCGGGGCTTACTTTTTCACTAGTTCCCCCATGGCGCATGCAGGCCAAGCACTTGGTGTGCATGCATGCCTACAGTGCTTGGTGTGTATGCACAGCCTCCTTGCTGTCCTCCCAAGGGGGAGGAGGAAGAGAAGCTGCTAGCCTGAAGCTCCCTATAGCCTGCTCCCCAGGGTAAGTGACTCACCTTTGGATGTGGTGTGTCTGTGTGTATTTTAATGTGTATTAAATGAGGTGTGTGTGTGTGTGTGTGTGTGTGTGGTTATTTTTTTATTTTTATTTTATTTTTTCTTTGGCCCCACCCACAACATCATGACATTGGCTCCACCCATGATGTCATGACATCATGATGTTAGCTCCGCCCACACTGTGATGACATCACAGTGGGGTAGTAAATATTTTGACATCCCACCACTGGTAAAGACGTAAATAAACTATGGCCAATGCTCCCTTTGCATGATTAGTTGCTGAAAGCAACCTAAAGGGAGGAGATAATTTAACTCCTTCATGATAGAGAGGCAGGTGGGACATGTCCTTGCTCCAGTGAACTGGGGTGGGGTGGTGGGCTTGAACAGATGGATTTGTAAGCTGGGCAGCCCTGACTCAGGCCTCTTTTTTGAGATTTCATTGGCCCACCCACCTTTCCTGTGGCTAGAATGAATGAAGCCAGATAGTCATTATTATTTTTTAGCATACCTTCCTGATTGATTGGAATTTGGGCAGTTTTTTGCCTATCCAGTTTTGGCCTAAGGGGTTTGGGGGCTTAGGGGCATGTTTGTTTAAATAGGTCACTTGGGTATGTAGTGTGGTGCTAGGGTTGTAGTGGTGAATCCCTCAAGTTATTTTTTGACTAGGAACAACCTAAGTGCCTGGCACAATTTGGATGAATCAATTGGGCATGAATGGGGCACAGTATGCTGACCTACCCAGTGGGCCGGGTTGCCACACAACAGTGCTACACAGGGAGAGTTCTGGCAATAATCTTTCCAAGGAGGATCTGAAGTGCAAGGTCTAAAGTGAAAGCCAAGGTCTGGTTACTGGTTTAGTTCATAGCAAGCATCTAGTCCAAGGGATGTCCAGGGGCATTGCAAGGGTTAGCAGAGAAGTCAGGGTCACAGCAGTCAATCATAAGAGATATCAGGAACACATGGTCATCAAGCAGGGTGTCAGCCTTTGCACAGAGAAATTATACTCACACCTAGCCAGTGCAGCAGATGTGCTTAAAAGGCCTCCCAGCTAAGGACTGTTCCCTGGGAGCCTTCACTGAAAGTGAGCCCTGGACACATCTCCATGTCCTTTTGGTATTGTTCTCTGGCTGAGGGATAATTGCTGTTGAGCGAGACTCCTGGTCTGACATGTCATCCATCTGGGGAGGCAGAGCTGGACCAGGAGCAGGCTGAGGATCCTGATCCAAGATATTCTCAGATTCAGATGCAGGCTGGGGAGGCAGAACTGGCCTGGGAACAGGCTGTGCCTTCTGATCTAGGTCATCCTCGGAGTCTGACGAGGGCTGGATCATGACACATTCTTGAGATGTCACTAAGCCAATGGAGGCCAAGTCGGAAGGCATTCTAAATACACCTGCTCCTTCTATAGAAAGGTCAAAATGAAGAGGACAGCCATTGGTACAGTAATACCTCGGATAACGATTGGCTTGGATAATGCTAAAATTGGATAACGTCGGGGAATTTGAGGCAAATATTTGCATCGCACAACGTTAGGATAACATTGTGCGATGCAACTCTTTGCCTCAAATTCCCCGACGTTGATCTCTGCCCCAAAGCACGCAGGGCTAGAGACCAGCTCTGCAGGCTTTGGGGAAGAGATCTACCAAGGCTTAGACCTGCCAGTTTGGTTGGTGTATAGATCAGGCACACCTGGTTCCCCCCACCACCACCAAACCAGCGCTAGAGGCTCTCTGCTTTGGGATTGGGGTGGGTGGATGTGGAAGGCAGCTCCAGCCACCTGGATCCCAAAGCAGGCAGCCCAGGCAGGCAGCCCGGGCAGGCTGCCTACTTTGGGATCTGGGTGGCTGGGGGTGCCTCCCAAAGCAAACCGGATTGCCCCCATGTTCCCTTTCCTCTTTGGAAAGGGAACAGGGCTTTCTTTTAACATTCTGCAATCAATGCTTTGAACAACATTAAAAATCAGATAATGTTATGACTTGTGGAACCAAGTCATAACGTTATCCGAGATACTAGTATATTTGACATTGTGGGCCTTTATGAATGAAACAGCTAGTGATGCATGAAGTTATAGTACTACTTCAACAGTGAAAGCAAAAGCTGGCATTAGAAAACAGAAGGAGTTAAAAGACCAATAGAAATAATTTTTGCTGTTTGTCTTTTTCTACATGAAGTGCATGCTCCAGTTTAAATTTTGGGAAACTACAGGGCTCAGAACACCCAGAGTGCAGTGGATGAGCCTCACTTTTCATGATCGTGCTATCTCTCCTGCCAGCTAAGATACCAAGAATCCCAGTGGTGACTTGTTAATTGCTAGCAAGAAGAAACTGAACATTACATTGTTTGTCACCTCTAAGTGGAACAAAGCAACAAGTAAATTATACTCACACTGCCCACTAGCAATGCCATGCAGTGAGTAGTCACAAAAATTATTTTCTTTGATGAAGAAGAGTACCTCAGCACAAAGACAACCCATGGGGGGGGGGGGATGTCAAATGCTACTAGAATTTTTTGGCAATGCATGGGAGCAAAAAGACTCTGCAGCATTATTATTATTAACTACTGCTGGTTCAATGAAACCCCTGCAATACTTTATACATAAAACTCTGCATTTTGTGCTAAATGTAAAGTTATTGTTTTCCATGCAAGGTTTTTGAGGAAACTATGATCTTGTGTGGAAAAGGGAGTTTTGTGCAAAATACTTGCTCAAATGATTCCTGAAATATCTCACAATGTTAAAATGTCTACAAATCTTAACAAGGAGGAAGAAACCATGTGGAATATTCCATTCTTCCCTGTGGGAATAAAAATGATGATCTAGATCAGAGGTTCTCAACGTTTTCCAGCCGTGGACCTGACCACGCCCCCCCCCCCCCCCAAAAAAAAAAAAAACCCTACAGGTGAGCAGACTGGACTACTGCAGTAAAACACATCCACAGCTGTCATAAATGCGTTTACAACGGCCACAGGCTCATTTATGCCTACAATAAATGCATTTGCAATGGCTGTGGACTCATTTATGGTTGCATAAATGCATTTATGCAGCCATAAATGAGTCTGCGGCTGATTCTGGCAGTGGCGCCTGGAGTGAGTTTAGGGAATGGATGATTTTGTGCTGCAGGCTGGATTTGGCCCATGGGCCACAAGTTGCAAACCCCTGATTTAGATCTATACTGCACTGTCAGTGCACAGAGATTTGAAACAA
Source organism: Furcifer pardalis (assembly GCA_030440675.1). Taxonomy (NCBI): domain Eukaryota; kingdom Metazoa; phylum Chordata; class Lepidosauria; order Squamata; family Chamaeleonidae; genus Furcifer; species Furcifer pardalis. Next base: position 108,475,346 of record CP126891.1, on the reverse strand, counting down.
GAACAATGGATCCGCCCAAAAAAAAAAACCCCTACAGCAAATGGAAAAAGAATTATTGAACCTGCAAAGAACAAGGTTCAAAATGCATTGACAATCCTGCAGTTTTCACTGCAGGATAAAGGCTGGTTGTAAGTGCTTTCCTCTTATACTGATGGAATAAAGAGAGTTAACTTATCTTTTCTTTATTTTAAGATCTCATTTGCCAAACACTGAGCATGAACAGCTCTCCAGTGGCTTATCTGGTTGTTCTCCTGGCAGGCTAGATTTCATTATCTCTAAACAATTTCCTGTAGATGTGTGTCTGATGCAGTCTTAATTATCCTGTATGAACTTGATTTTACAAGTCTCTTGACAGTTTTCCCCATGTTCGTATTCTAATGCTATCAAACATTCTCCCAATATTTAACCTAAATGTTCTTTGCTGCAGTGTTAGCCCATCACACTGACTACAGAAAATGACATGCTGTTCTATTTTCTATGGATGAAAGTATGTTTTATTTTTAGTTATAAATTTGCTCTTCATGAAGTTACATTTCACCACCTATGAACTTATAAAGCAACTTCTTAAATAACTCTCTTACCTTCAAAGACCTATTAAGGTCGCTTTATGTTGTTTCTGGATTGTGTCATATCTTTAAGTTAATGATTTTGCCCAATGCTGAGCTCTTGAGAACAATATTCTAAAGGTTCTCAGCAGAAGCATAGCTTACCTTGGCGGGGCCCCGTATAAAAATTGTTTGGGGGCCCTTTATTTGCGGGGGGGAGCTAACGTCATGACATCATGACGTCGTGGGGAGAGCCAACGTCATGACGTCATGGGCGGGGCCAAAAATAAAAATAAATAAATAAATAAATAAAATAGAATAGAATTAAAATAAACACACACACACACCTCAACCCACCCACCCACCCAAACAACCACAACACAAACCCGTAAATAACTTAAATAATTAAAATAAATAAAGAAATAAAATAAAATCCACCCACCCACCCAACACACACATAAACCACCCACCCACCCACCCGAAACACAAAACCCTCACTTATCCTCCTGGCTCCATCCTCGCTCTTTGCCCCGGGCTCCGAGGCGCGCCTTCCCGCCCCACTGAGCCCGACCGCGGTGCCCTCCGACGGCGCCGGGCTCCGAGGTAGCCGCGCTCCCGGGAAGCAGGAGGCGCGTGAGCGGGCAGGGAAAAAGGCGGTCCCGCCGTCCCCGCCCGCTGCCGCTGCTCACGAGTGGGCTGAGCTTCTCCGGACCCGCTGCGGACAAAGGACGGGCACCATCGCATCCTCCGGAGGAGGCGGTGGCGCACTCTGCCAGGCAGGCATCCCCAGGCCATGGGGGTTCGGCAGCAGCGGACAGCCCGGGCAGGCCTCAACCTGCCCGTGGGAGCTGGGCAGCCCCAGGGGAGGTGCCCTCTTCTGAGGGCCACCATCGGAGCCGCTCTGAAAAGCTGCGGCTCCGACTCCGAATTTTTATTTTTTTAAATTGGAGCCAAAAATGGCTCCAATAAAGTGCGCATGCGGAGAAACTCAATCTGACGCATACGCAATGCGTCAGATTGAGTTTCTGCGCATGCGCAGTAAATTTTTGCTCTTTTTCTTTTCTTTTCTTTTCTTTTTATTTTTTGCCGTTGGGGCCCCCCGTAGCCCGGGGCCCCCGTATAATTGATACGGCTGATACGGCGGTAGCTACGCCTCTGGTTCTCGGGGAAAACTGAAGGGGGTGGGGAGAGAAAAGACAAAGGTGCAAAGATTTCCATTTTTTGATTGAAATAAAGCCATGGCAGCTGATCTCTTCAACACACTATACTTCTACTTTCTTATTTTCCAGGAAATCATTGAAATTGTATTCAACCTGGACCTGGCAAGCAGGAATTATAGTTTCAAAATGTGTAAACTATTCAATTTGCAAGTAGCAAAATCAACCCGTCTTCTCACCCCCCCCCCCCAAAAAAAAGTTCAAAAGAAATTTGCACATGCTGGCTAAAATCAATTTGAAATATTGTGATTGATAAGAGCTTTGTGGATATCCTGAGTGCCAGATGGTTCCTAGAGAACAGAAAGCCTGAACTACCTCTTGAAGTAAAAATAATGAAAGTGAGACTGTCCTACTTTGGGAACATCATAAGAAGGCAAAATTCTCTGGAAAAGACAATAATGCTGAGAAAGTTTGAAGGAAACAGGACTACCAAGCATGAGATAGATTGACTCCATAAGGGAACCACAACCCTGAGTTTACAAGAGATTATCAAGGCTGTAGAAGACTGAACATGTCAGAAATCATGTATTCATAGGGTCGCCATAAGTCATAGGTGACTTGATGACACATAAAAACAACAACATACAGATAAGTTGAGGTGAATAAAAAGAATACGTCCTGAAGATTAAATGTATCGTTATATGATTTTAGTGAGATTAATTGTTTTAGATTGATTCTTCATCTGCCATGTGCAAAGCCAAATATTGGCAATCATCATGGCAATCAGCCATGAACACTGTCCTGATAATATAGTGCAGTAGCTTTTCATCTGTCTTCTGCATCACAGCATGTTCCCTGTACCACTGATACAGTTCCACCAGTCACTTTCTGGTCCTGAGCCCTTTTGTCACTCAAAGTCCCTATTGGCCCCAGGCCAGTAATAGTGAAGCTGCTGCCCTACATTAAGATGGATGCAAGTGGGATTTAATCCACTTGGGGACCATCACCCTTCCCTGTGGACCTCAGCACCAAAATCTGTTAGTCCTCAGGGTGGTCAGGTTACTTATCCATTACCTGACTTTAGACAGCAGTGAAGGAATATTTTTTTGTCTTTCAATTTATAAGATAAAACAATTGCAGGTGTCTTATAGGTCCATCTTAACGATGTTCCCCAAAAAGAACTTAAATATATATTTCTTGTTTAAAGATTTCAATCATATACCAATTTTTGTAGATTGTACCATCTGACATGGCATCGAAGAACTGTAGTATCTTAGGTTCAAAAACTAGTGACAGGAATCATTTGTCACGTTTAAACTGTACTGATGATTCAACAATATTGTTGACATATCATGTATCTATTTCCAGTGGTGGGATGTCAAAAAATTTACAACCCCACCGTGATGTCATCACAGTGTGGGTGGAGCTGACATCATGGGCGGAGCCAACATCATGACATTGTGGGCAGGCCCAAAGAAAAAATAAATTAAAATAAGCACGCACACACACACGCGCGTGCGCGCGCACACACACACACACACACTCTCAACCCAAGGAGGCCATGCATACACGCCAAGCACTGTAGGCGTGCATGCACATCAAGTGCTTGGTGTGCATGTGCAGTGGGGGAACCAGTAAAAAGGTAAGCCCCGAAGGTGGTTCCCCCCAAAAGCTGCTACCGGTTCTCTGGGACACTGGGAAAAGTTACTACTGGTTCTGGCGGACTGGTGGGGACCTGTTACATCCCATCACTGTCTATTTCTATCTGACACAAATATTTCCCAGATAATAATGCCCCTGAGATTACAACTTGGATTACAAATCCAAAAATCTCTTGGTAAAGTGAAGATACACATAGTAGGGCAAAGAAATATGTCTAAGCCCACAATTGTATGTGCATATTTCATTGTGATATTGACTTAATTCCCACATTTTTTTCAAATAACAGTTAAAGGGCTGCAAGTATGGCATAAAAGTTTGCTTAAAATAAATAAATAAATAAATAAATAATATGTGTAGAGATGTCAGCTAAACTGTATTTATTTAATTATATAATTATGTCATCTGAAACAAAGGCTGAAACTCAGTAGATAACCATGGTCAAGTTAGTAGCATATCCTATGCTTATCCATTCACAATTCCGTCAGGTTGCTTCCTACTTATGGCAATCTTAGTACAGTCAGTGCTAACAATGAGCCTCCTCCATAAGAACTAACTACACTCCAATTGCCTTAAAATTATGTAAGGTCCAGGAAATTATGCAGAATATACAATTATGGTGAGGCTATCAATTATTACCATTGGTAGTAGCAGCATGGCAGGGGAAAATGTTTTTCTGAAGAGTTTCAGGTGATGGGAAAGGAAAGACACCATGCCAAGTCATAGCATTGGACTCACTGTAAGGATGACAGCATGTAGTGAGAGAGCAGAATTGAGGTGGTAAAGGCAAGAAACTTATTTGATTGACTCCATTGCACCTGGAAATAGCCACAGACTGAAACATTTCCATGTAGTACCATTGATATCTTGTATGCCGCCTAGAGTGGGAAAATATCCCAGATGGGCAATATATTAATGTAATTATATAATAATAATACTGTGCATATTGGCTTTTGGTCCAATAAATGGTATGGTGATGTCCTCTGATATCCAATATAAAGTATTAATAAGGCATGTTGAAGATAAAACATATTTTCACGGTATGTTTAACACCAAAGTTGAGAGATCCTGATGCTACATCTTAACTGATTTTGCAACATCGATTTTAGTCAATATAGCCTAGAAATGTGGGAAAGAATATCCGGCCTGAACTTCTAGCCATTTCTTCTCCATCTTGGTTTAGACTAAATGGGGGCATTTTGTTAGGTGGATCCAAGAAAGTGATTACTGTGACTCTATATGAGAGAGTAGCTGCCATCAAAGAAAGAATAGTGTGGTTATTTTGAAATAGTGTTTGTTGACTCCAAGAATTGTAAAATTATTGTCTGGTTAAGGTTCTCCATTAGCAAATAATACATTATGTTACTTACCTAGAATGGAGATCTATAATTCCTCCTCATTCTATCTCATTCCCCTTATAGATTGTAGTGAAACAAAGATTAAATAAGTGATTTCAGATATACACATTTTGTTTATTTTTTCTGCAACTTTCAACATTCTAATGCACAAGTTCATCTCTCCTGTTTCCACATCAGAGGCAGTAAAAAGTTGGTGTAAAGATTACTGTATGTTTTCTTATACAATTTGTCATTTTGAGCACCTTTTTGTTTATGTGTAGACTGCCCCTAGTCTGTGTACCACACAAAATGGATATGAAGAAGCAAACTCTAGGAAAAAATGTGCACAAAACTGTTAGGAGAAATGCATATAAAAATCCACACAATGGATGAAGTAATAAAAAAAGATGCATTATGATAGACATATTACAAAAATAATAGCCAAAAATATGTAGAACTGTTTATCTTTTCATACAAATTTCTTCTATCACACTTTTTTGCTTTTCTTAATGCATAATATCCCTGTATGAACACAGAACTAAAATTCCAACATTCAAAGAATCACAAAATCTAAGAATAATTGTACTGTATTCAGGTTTATATTTCAATTCAGGAGTGCAAATCAGGTTTGTCTGTGTACAATTGCAAGCCCCCTAAGAATTTTTGTTTTTCAGTCACACAGTCGATTCCAATCCTTTGCTACCCTATGGACCATTGCCTGCCAGGCACCTCTGTCCTCCACCATCTTCCTTAACTCGCCCAGTCTGAGCTCTTTGCATCTACAATACCATCTAGCCATCTCATTTTTGGCTGCCCCTTCTTCTTTTGCCCTCCACCTTTCCCAACATCAAGGCTTTCTAAAGTGAATCCTCTCTTTTCATTTGATGTCCAAAGTACTTTCGCTTCATCTTTACTATTTGACCTTCTAAGGAGCAGTCAAGGTTGATTTCTTCAAAGATGGACCTATTTGTTGTCCTCGCTGTCCAGGGGACTCTCAAAACTTTCCTCCAACACCACATTTCAAAGGCATCTATTCTTCTGCGCTCAATGTTCCTAATGGTCTAGCTCTCATAACCATACATTACCACCAGGAACACCATTACTTTGACTATGCGAATTTTTGTTTGCAAGGTGATGTTTCTAATTTTAACTATATTCCCCAGGTTTCTCATAGCTTGTCTCCTAAGAATCAGTCACCTTTTTATTTCATGGCTGCAATCCCCATCTGCAGGGATCTTGGATCCTAAGAAAGTAAAATCTGTCACTGCTTCTACTTCTTCCCCATCTATTTTCCAGGGACTGATAGGGCCTGTTGCCATTATCTTTGTTTTCTTGATATTAAGTCTGAAGCCAGCTTTTTCACTCTCTTCTTTCAACCTAAGCATCAACTTCTTTAGGTCTTCCTCATTTTCTGCCATTAGGGTAGAATCATCTGTGTATCTCAGGTTGTTGATGTTTCTCCCAGGAATTTTGATCTCAACTTGTGATTCATCCTACCCTGCATTACACATTATGTGGTCTGTGTATAAGTTGAATAAGGAGGGTGACAAAATGCAGCTTTGTCTTACTCCTTTTCCTGTTCCAAACCACTCCGTAATTTTGTATTCTGTCCTGTTGTTTCATGACTCTTGTACAGATTTCTCATGAGGCATAGGTATTCTGATATTCCCATCTCTTTAATTACTTGCTACATTTTATTGTGTTCCACACAGTCAAAGGCCTTGGCGTAGTCAATGAAACAGAAGTAGACTTGTTTCTGGTATTCCTTTGTTTTCTCCATGATCCAACATATGTTGGCAATGTGTTCTGTAGTCCCCCTGCCTCTTCTGAACCCAGCCTGCACTTCTGGTAATTCTCTCTCCACGTGCTCTTGAAGTCTATCCTGTATTATCTTGAACATCACCTTGCTAGCATGTGGGATGAGCACATTTGTTTGATAATTTGAACATTCTTTGGCATTACCCTTTTTTGGGATTGGAACATATACTGATCTTTTCCAATCCTGTGTCCTTTGTTGTGTTTTCCAAATCTGTTGGCGTATAGAATGCAATAATTTGATTCCATCATCTTTTAGGGCTTTGAAAAATTCAGCTGGGATACCATCATCTCCACTGGCTTTGTTGTTTGCAGTGCTTTTTAGGGCCTTTCTGATTTCACTCTCTAGGATGTCTGGCTCAGGTTCAATGTTCTCATCCTTGTGATTATCAGGGGTGTTGAGGTCCTTTTTTGTAAGGTTCCTCTGTGTACTCTTGCCATCTTCTCTTAATCTCTTCTGCATTATCTAACTCCTTGCCCTTTTCCCCCTTTGCATGGTCATTTTTCCTTTAAATGTTCCCTTAATTTCTCCAATTTTTTTAAAAAAGATCTCTAGTCCTACCCCTTATGTTGTTTTCCTCTATTTCTTTGCATTGTTCATTTAGGTAGGTTTCCTTATCTCTCCTTGCTTTTCTTTGAAATTTTGTATTCAATTGGTTGAATTTTTCCTTTCTCCTTTGCCTTTTGCACTCCTTCTTTCCTCTGCTATTTTAAGAACCTCATCAGACAAACACTTTGCTTTCTTAAGCTTATTTTCTTTTTGGTATGGTTTTCCTTGCTGCCTCCTGTATTGTATTTATTTGTACATATTGGAGTCCAGAAATCTGCAAAACAACACACTGGTTGTTCATTTGAACGGTTCTCTATCCAGTGCCTTAGTCAGTGACTTTCATTAATGAAGGTGAGCAACTTGTGCCCTCCAGTTGCAGTTACAGAACAATTTTCATCAGCGCTAACCAGGAGGAGCATCAGTAAGAGGTCTAGAGAAGTTGCAGTTCAGCAAGAACTAGTTAGCCATAAATTGCCTATCTGTGCTTTAAACAGATATTGATGGAACCTGAGCTCATAAACATGCACATCATGTTTTCTTCACCTAAGACAACCACTCTTATCAAGTGCCACTTGCTTAATATACATCTCATTTGGCTTCATCTTTGATGAGTTATGGATATTTTAACTCCAAGGGACACTGGCCGTTAGCTCACAGTTAAAAATCAGGCATGAAGTAAAATGACTCCACAAATATTCTGATGACATCCTTCATAATTCGTACGCTTTGCTGTCTATTCTTATAGCATTTTAACTCTGAATTCCAGGCAATCATCTGACATTATGCGTTCAATTAATTTGTAAAATGCACAGGAAATGTCAGGCACTTGTAAATCCATGTTCAAATGCCATTCCCATCTAACACATTTTTTTGCCCTGTTCCTAAAGCATTCTGGCAATGTTCATGTCTTGAAAATGATTCTCAAGATGCTTTTTATTTCCTGACCTGTATCATGTATGCTAAACTCTATTGTGCTGGTGCTGCTGACTTGTTTAATAAACTCATCTGCAAGCAATTTGTTATGATCATTATAACTACATAATACATATTGGTTGTTTTGTTTAAACTGGCCCTGGCTTCTATTCTTAAAACAGACTCAAGTGCACTGAGTGACTAGCATATTGATATGCTTTGCAAAAGATTGCACTCATACAAATATATGTATAAAGATTGAACTCATACAAAAAGATTGATACGGAAAACACCTTATTTAATGTTTATCTTCTGAATATTTCTATATAGTGAATGTTTACATACTTGGAAGCTAAATAAGAAAGAACTGAGTTGGAAGACTCAGTACATTATGTTTTGATGAGAATTGTGTGAAAAAACACACAATTAAGTTCACCAAAAGTTTAGTTAGAAATGCTTTTAAGAACATTTAGAGACTGCTCCAACAAAGCCAAAATTAATACACAACATGAAATTCAGTTGCTACTATTAATACATCTCTCCCTGGCTGTTCCTCAGCAGGACCTGATAGCATGTATTGAAAGGCCACTTCATTGCAATATCTTGAGCTGCATGATGTAATTAATTTATAGTATCCAAGTTAATGTAATCTTTTTTTTAAAGATTAGCACAATGTGATTCAAAAATTTAAACACTAAGTGCAAACTCAAGCATCAATGCATAGATAGATTTTAATGCTGTGTATAAAAAGCTCTCAAAAACTCTGTCCACAATTGAAACAAGAGTTCAGTCACATGTGCTTATACCTATAGAAGCAGTCAGCATGGCCAACTGTGTGCCATTGATTGATGTCACTTGAATTATAGTGTAAATCTATCTGAAATCATACTACATCGTCTGAAAACTGATAATATCCAATAAAAGATACCAAAAAGAAGGGATATTATACATTTGACTGAATCACACCACCTTATAGAGAAAGACCATGTGTTATATAAAGAAATGATAAACTTGAGAGCCCCTGCCACAGTGGAGAGCTATATGACCAATGGTCTGTCTCAGATTAATATGCCTTCACTTAGATGGATGCAGACTTCAGCTAATGGCATTTCAACCCAAAACTAGATCATGTATATTTACAGGAAATAGGTTATGAGTTGTATCTTTTGCAAGCACAGTTCCACACCATTACAAACTGTCAGACAGTTTTGAGTCATGGTTTTACAAAATAGGAACCATATTCAGTGACAAGATAATGCAGTATATGTCTGTGCTAAGAGTCCTATGGGTTTGCTGCACGAAGAGAGGCTTGCAATGTTTCACTTGTGTAAACGTCCCAGAGCTAACTCACAAAAATATGGTTTTCCTATATGGATGGAAGAAGCACCAAATAATCCAAAAGCCAAGTGTGGTGATTAATTCAAGTGACTAAACAATTAGCTAGTAAGACTGTCTTTTACATTAATATGTGGAACTAATGACAGCCAGTGTGGTGTAGCTCACAGTGTTGCAGGACCTAGGTTCCAATTTCTTCTCAATTGTGAAAACTCACTGGAAGCTGATTTGGATAAACCATTCCTTGAAAAAGCCTGTTAGGGTCATTATAAGTCAGAGGCAACTTTACAGCATGTTATCAGGAACAAGGAATTAATAATGAAAATTACCTAGTTTTGTTTTCTTAAATCAATGCCAAAATTAAGAAAACATTCTTATTATAGTATGATTTGTGGAAGACTATGATAGTATTTTGGTATTCTGTGAATCTGATAGTTTACATTAGTGTCAGGTGGCTTCCTTTCAGCTCCTTTTAGATATTAGCAGGGAAAGCATGTTTTGTGTTTGTTATATTTGAGGAAACTGCCGCCTGAAGAAATGTGTCTAAGAAAGGAAACATTAAAAGGATGTCCATTGTGTATCAGCACTGTTTTCCCAGTGCTTTGGCCTGAGTACTGCTATTACTTTGTGCATATTATTTGTGCTTAAACTGCAGCATTTGTATTATCTTTGCTGATAATTATAACATACTATGTTACACACAGAGACACACAGACACAGACACACGCAGTTGAAATTCTGTCCACTGCTTTTGTATGTATCTTAACATCTTGCTTGCTCACACGTTTTTTAACAAATTGCATCATATAATCATTTATAATCCTCAAGGCTGTGTCTTTATTGCATAAGAATTGGTATATTTCTTCTATATGCAAGTGATGGAACGTGTACTTTAGATGAACATTGTAATGATTTTCACATTGCATAGCAGCACTGCAATTATACAAACCCAATCATGTAGACTGGAAAAACCTGGAGGGAGGTATATCTATGTCATAGGGCACCATGCCTAATCAATCTATTAATGCCTCAACCAGATGTGTCACTACTAAATGTCAATTGCCCTAGCTTTCTAAAAATCAACATGTCATCATTAAGTTAACAATCATCTGAACATGAATGTTATGCAGGAGTGTTTATTGAAACAATTACAAGCCTCTCTGGTGAGGAAGAATGCTTGAGGAATCTGAGTTTCAAAATTTCTACATGAGATTATTTGATCTCCACCGCTTAGAAGCCATCTTCATGCATGAATTCTATGGAAAGGCATTCATTCTAGAATTGAGGCTGTGAAGCTATGCCATGTCTCCCCACCCACCACCATAATATCTTTAGACCCCTTACTTGCATGTCATACACATCAATTCACGTAGACCAAAGCCCGTAAACAGATCTCCAAATAAAGGGGATTTCCATGTATTCAGAACTTCATCTCATGTCAAAATGTCAAAGAATGTATGTCTTCATCTTTCTTGTCTTCATTTGAACTGTAATGTTCTCCTCCTCAGTGGTGAGGAATTATCTGAGGATTTCAACAATATTATGGCATTGGTAAAAATTATGTTATGTGCAAAATACCATCAATCTCATGCAAAATTGTCTGGGTTTATTGGCAAAATTAAATAATTCACCAACTTGTTGTCTATGATTAGAATGATTTTTTTTGTAGATTTGAAGCTCTAGATGGTAAGTTGCCATCTTTCATAACAACCAAGCAATCTTTCTCTCTATGTTTCTGTTTGTGTCTGTTGTTTTTTCTCAGATAGAAAGGACACTAAATACATTTTACCAAAATTAGAGTGGCCATGGGAATGGGGGGTGGGGGTGGGAATTTATGTGAAGTCTTGTGGGGCTTTGAAATTTCCTATTCATGGGCCCCACTGACTATTTTCCCACATCTCTATACACATATTGTCCTGGCCCCCCTCTCGGATTTGGATAGCTTTGAGGAAGAGGAGCAGCAGGGACCTGAAACCAGCTCGGATCCCAGGCAGACTGTTCCAGCAAATCAACAGTCAGACACAGCAGCAATTGAGCCCATGATGGAGGAGTTGCATGAGCTGCAACCTGACAGTTCTAGTGATTCAGGCCCTAAACTTTCTGCCTCTGAGCATCATAGGCAACGCCTGCGGGAGGCATTGCAGAAACGTCGGAGGGCCAGATGCAGGAAGCTTCAAAACTGTCTTGGATTAGCAGTTGTATTTGGCTAGCCATTTAAGGCTTTCTCAGGGGCTGAGCCTGTCAGAAGAATACAAGTGATGACCCATATTTATACCGTGCCTGACTCCTTGACCTGACCATTGACTCAGCAGCATAGTGGTGAGTAGGGGGGTGGCCCACTCTGGGGGGCACTTTTTGGGCATATGAGTGTTCTTGGACTACAATTCCCAGAAGCCCTAGCATGAGCGGGTATCAGTTTCCTAGGCCCCCACTAGGGGGCTACAAATTTGCTCCTGATGATCTCTGAGAATGAATGTGGTATAGTTTATAGATTATTAGTTTAACACTCAGATGACATGGGTTCAACTCCCCAATATATCACAGTCATTGCTAGGAAGTGGGTGGCTGAATCACAAACTACGCTACTGCATTGACCTAGCTACCTTCTGATTATGGATCTCAGAACCAGACTTGGCTTTGTTCATTGGACTCTCTCTCCCTGACTTCAGAACTGGACTTTGACCTCACTATTTGGACTCTCTTGATCTGTCTTGTAAGTAATGGAACTCTGACCTCAGCTTCTCCTGACTTGGCTTTCTAAGCCCCTGCTCACTCTCCTCGCCTCAGACCAGTGCTGTTCGGTAAAGTGGCTGTTCTGGATGGGCCAGCCAGCACAGATGTAGACTTTTGTTTTCTTTTCATTTTACAATGCAGTTTTTTTATTAGCTGGCAAGGTGTTTACTGGGTTATTCTGGGGTGTTCTAACCAGAAGCCTTGGACTCTGTCATCTGGGTGAGGTAGAGAGAAGTCACTCAAAACAGCTACCAGAGAGTAATGGGGTTTCCCCTCTCTCTGTGGCACACTCTGGCTTTGCAGGAAAAGTGGGAGGGGTTGAGAAGCTTTTCCCTTGGCCAGGATACTAGGGATGGGTGACATAATGGGGTCCTCTAAGAGCAGCAATAAGGCAGGCCCATGAAGATACTTCTCTCTACCCCCATTTATTACCACTTGTAGTAGAAGCAGGGGAAAATAATTTTTTTAAAACCCAGAAATGGTGCTACAATCACTGGTAATGAAGAGACTCCTTCCCAAGAACTATAGAGAATTTATCTTCACCCTGCAAAAGTTTAGTTCTATGGTCTGTTCTCCCAACCTCTTTTGAGAATCTAAAATGATTGTGAATCTTGAGACTGATATCTGGAGTGCTCAAACTGAGCTAGGTCAGGTTTTTAGCTCACCCTTCTATAGCCCCGTTACTACCATCCCACAACCATTAAAATAATGACAAATTGAGTTCAGAACATCATTTTATATAGAAACCCTATTTATCCCTCTCCAATTCCACCAAGAATTACAGAGTATAATGTTCTTCTTTTTCAGACTAGGCATTAGAGTTTGGATAATGTAATGTTTTTCTGCAGAGTTTCAGGTGATGGGAGAGGCATGGCATAGGACTCACTATAAAGATGACTGCATATGGGCGAGAGTACATAATTGTGATAGTGAAGGCAACAGACAAATCTCATTTGACAATTTGACAATTGCCATTTCCACTTGACAACGATTCTCTCTGTATTTTTCATGTGTTATCAGGATGCTTCCTTCTTATGGCAACCTTAGTGTTGTGTATTAATGTTCAAGGAATGATTTACCATTGCCACTTCCTAGCAATGACTGTGATCTATTGGGGAGTTGAACCCAGGTCATCTGAGTGTTAAACTAATAATCTATAAACTATACCACATTCATTCTCAGAGATCATCAGGAGCAAATTACCAGGCTGAGAAAAACTTGCCTCCTGAAAACTACACAATAACTCTGTGACAGGCTGGATATGAACCCACCTTTTGAACATGTTCTTTCTTGCATTTAGCAAGGAAGATTTCATGAAACAGAAGCACATGATGAAATCAATTTATGCAGTGTCTTGGCCTCTGCTATGTAGAAATGCAGTCTGTTGTCAGGGTCACAGAATGCTACTGGCGTAAGAATTCCAAGGAGTGTATTGAAATACAAGTAAACAATCCTACATTCAAAAGTGGTAGCAGAATAATTTAAATAGACAAAGAAAAAAGCACAGCAGACTTAGAATGAAGCAAGTGAGGAGTTGCAATATGCTCCCCATGAGTCTGTACTCCACAAATCACAGTGTATACAATTGAAACCATATGCCATCCCATTCGGGGCCAGCTGCTACTGCATGCATACCAAGTGTCAGAGGATGAGATCTGTGCTCAAGTAGGATGTCAGTCCTGGAGGACGGATAGAAGCAAACTGGCTAGTTATGTGTCAATGATAACAAGTGTACAGAAACTGTTAAGGTCAGATGGAAGAAGCCAAATGCACACCAAGTAGCAAGTGTTAGACAGATGGCTGAGATCTGCAGAGGACATGATGCACCCAAGCAAGAATTCTGCTTTAATCTACAAAAAGCTCAAGGAAGGGGAAGGGATGACTGTTGTCTAATTGTTTTATAGGCAAGGTGGGAATGCTTTTGTGTGTGTTTAAACCACATACATTAGGATGCAGCATTTCAGAGCCTGTCCAGACTGCTGCTTGAGGTAGGATCTGGGTTTTCAAGGTCACTTGAGAACAAAGGAGGAACTAAATTATGTTTAACCCATTTTCCACTATGCCAACATTTTCAAGATGTGGCTGATTTACCACAATATGGTAAAACTAAAGATTTCCCCCTGCTCCTGTGAGGAGCAGGGAAAGCGAAATTAATCTCCCCCATCTGATGGCTGTTACACTCCTTCTGTTAGAGGTGTGTGTGTGTGTGTGTGTGTGTGTGTGTGTGTGTGTGTGTGTGTGTGTGTGTGTGTGTGTGTGTGTGTGTGTGTGAGAGAGAGAGAGAGAGAGAGAGAGAGAGAGAGAGAGAGAGAGAGAGAGAGAGAGAGAGAGACTGTGGAGCCCTTGCTTTTTACTCACTAAAACCACCTCCCATTATGCCCCGCCACTCTGCAGAACCGCATTTGCGGGGGGCAGAATGGCTATTAAAAACCCTCCTCCAATTTCGCTCCTCACCCTCCTACTCTATGCCTCTGGCTGCCCTCTTATCAGTTTCTCCACATGTCTACTAAGTCCCAAGATTACCCTAGCCACATAATTGGACACCATGACCCTGGTAGTCTCCCTGCTCAACATCTTCCCGATGATGTCTTCCAGAGACAGCTGTCATCAAAGATGCTTCTGTAGAATTTCCCATTCTGCATCAAAGCCTGGATAGTGAAAAAACATGTGCTCTGCATCTTCCAGCAAGGGCTGGCAGACGGGACACGAACAATCATCATCTAGCCTAAAGCGGTGTTGGTAGGCTCTGAAGCAGCCATGCCCCATCAGCAGCTGCGTGAGATAATAATCCACCACTCCATGCTGTCTTGTTGACCATGCATTAATGTCCAGGATTAGACAATGAGTCCACTGTCCATTGGTCGATGTATCCCAGATCTGCTACCATCACGCTGTCATCTCTATCCTGGCTTCTGAAGCAATTGGCATAGTTCCATCACCTGATTTTCTCACCTTCACCTGTAAATCTCTGCCCATTCCTCTGCCGTCAGATGGATCAGCATCATATCAGCAGTGACACACACAGCATCGTACAAGACCTTTTGAAATGCCCAAGCCACCAGCACGGTACACCTACGGTATATTGTGGTTATTTGTCACAATGTTTTTATAATGTACCTGCCATGGCTTCCGATCAAATCAGGGCTGCATACAACAACACGGAACTAACAACGCTCAAAAGGAGTCTTCAACGAGTCTGTCGTGGGCCTCAAATATTTGGCATGATCCTTGTCAATGTATTACATACTGCTCCAGCTCTTGTGCTCACAATTTGCAAATGCTCATTGAAGTGTAGCCTGGCATCTATCTGGACACCCAGATATCGTAGTGACAGCTGCAAGAGTATACTGCAGCCTCCAACAGTAAGGCTGATCTCCCTAGCTTTCCTATTGGTCATGAAAACTGCCTCAGTCTTATGATCTGCTAGATGCAAACCAGCTAACAAGAGCCACTGACGAATTTTGGCAACACTCTCGTTTGCGGTTTGGGCAACTTCCTCCAGATGTTTGGCAACAACCACTACCACCACATTGTCTGCAAACCCAACTGTCCTTGTCCCTACTGGCATAGGCAACTGAAGCACCCCATCATACACAATATTACATAATAAGGGACCGACCGAACCTTGTGGAACACCTCCAGTGATGTTATAGGTTTGAAGTCCGGCATCGGTGTTATACATCAAGGTTTTATCTGTGAAATAACTCACAATTATGCATCTGATATACTCCAGAACCTCCATCAATCTAAGCACATCCAGGATACGATCCCAGTTCACTGAGTTGAATGTGTTCCTCATATCCAAGGTGACAATACCACAGTAGTTCTTGGCACCTCTCTTCCAGTGTTTGTCTTCTATGGCCTTACGGGCAATATCTATGACTATGTTGATGGCATCCATGGTAGAGCTTGCCTTCCAGAATCCATGTTGCCTTTCAGACAATCCACGAGCTCCTTCACTGAACTCCTCCATCTGGATGCAGATGATCCTCTCAAATACCTTACCTGCCGTGTGTGTGTGTGTGTGTGTGTGTCTACACAGGCTAGCTCTACTTGCAGCCACATATCTAAACTACTAATATAGCCAACTTTATTATTCATAAACATATATATTATTATATCAGTCATCTGACTGCTGGTTTAAGATCATTAATCCTATTTACTTCTTCATTTCTCTGTACCTCTTTTTGTCCTTGCTGAAGAACATTAACAAAGAGGTCATCCACACAATGTTATTCCGGCTCGTTCTGGTTGTTTTTGTTATTTTGTTGCATATATGAGTAGATCTTCCCAATATTTGAACCAATATAGCAAGATCGTAATTGTTGCTGTATATACTGGAATGTAATTGTTGCTGGATATAGTGGATCATCCTGGTACCATGCATTCACTCACATCCAGAATCACTCCCTAACATCTCATTCCCAACACATATTTCATTTCCTTTTTTATTATCTTCTCTGCACTTTCCCCAGTTAATTCACTCTCTCCTCTTTTCCTTCTTTTGTTTTACCCTTCAGTAGTTTGTGGTGAGGTGGAGACTGGCCATCAGAAAGACAACCATAAACATGCCCAATGAGTGTGGATTAGCATGGAACAACACAGTACGAGAGGCCACACAAGCAGATCCTGCTCTGAAGCAAATTGCAGCAAAGCAGGTATTAGAAACACCATCCCTGGGGCTAAAAGTGTCCGTGTGAGGCATTCAGTAACAGGCTGGTATTTGTTTTTGTCTTTAATTACAGCATAGCTGAAAATTTTATAGCCCAATTTGTAGGAATCTGTGAAAGACAAGAAGTCCCTTGTTGCAGTTTTGGGAGTGGGAAATCCCAGAGTCATGTGCAAAGGCTGTATTTTAAATTATCAGCAGCAGAAGCTCTCTCCACTAGCAAAGCGGCAAACCTCCAATATTTGGCATGATCCTTGTCAATGCTTTACATACTGCTCTGGCCCTTGCGCTCACAAATTGCAAGTGCTCATTGACACATAGCCTGGTGTCTATCTAGACACCCAGATATCATAATGACAGCTGCAAGAGTATACTGCAGCCTCAAACAGTAAAGGTGAAGGTCTCCCTAGCTTCCCTACTAGTCATGAGAACTGCCTTAGTCTTTTGATCAGCTAGGAGTAAGCCAGCTAACGAGATCCACTGACAAATTTTGGCAACACTCTCGTTTGGGATTTGGGCAACTTCTCCAGATGTTTGCCAACAACCACTAACACCACATCATCTGCATCACCAACTAACCTGGTCCCTACTGGCATAGGCAATCAAAGCACCCCGTTGTACATAATATTCCACAATAAGGGACCGAGCACCGAACCCTGTGGAACACCTCCTGTGATGTTATAAGTTCGAAGTCCAGCATCGGTGTTATACATCAAGGTTCAATCTGTGAAATAACTCATGATTATGCATCTGATGTAGTCCAGAACCTCCATCAATCTAAACACATCCAGGATATGATCCCAGTTCGCTGAATTGAATGTGTTCCTCATGTCCAACTTGACGATAGCACTGTACTTCTTGGCACCTCTCTTCCAGTTTATTGCCTTCTATTACCTTGCAGGAAGGGTCTTTTCCAGCACCTTTTAAACATGCTTTGGTGCGCGCCCTCCTGAAAAAGCCATCCCTCGACCCTACGGCACTCACTAACTATCGTCCAGTATCCAACCTACCCTTTTTGGGCAATGTTTTGGAAAAGGTAGTGGTGCAGCAGCTACAGGAAGTCCTGGATGAAGCGGATTATCTGGACCCTTTTCAGTCAGGATTCAGGCCCGGATATGGTACGCAAACTGCATTAGTCACATTGGTGGATGATCTCTGGAGAGAGCGGGATGGAGGTCATCCATCTGTCCTGGCTCTTCTCGATCTCTCAGCGGCCTTTGATACCATCGATCATGGTATCCTTCTTGGAAGGCTCCAAGGACTGGGGATCCAGGGCACTGTGCTGGACTGGTTTTCCTCATTTCTGAGGGGCAGGACCCAGTCGGTGTTGTTAGAGAATGAGAAGTCCAGCCCTAGGCCCCTTCATTATGGGGTACCGCAGGGCTCGGTACTCTCTCCTCTCCTATTTAACATCTACATGAAGCCACTGGGTGAGATCATCCGTTCCCACGGGGTAAGATATCATCAATACGCAAATGATACTCAGCTGTACATCTTGGCCCGTGGGGACCTAAGTGGTGCAGTGGAAGTCCTATCCAGGTGTCTGGAGGCTGTTAAGGTCTGGATGGGGGAAAACGGGCTACAGCTGAATCTCAGCAAGACTGAGTGGCTATGGGTAAGGGGCCATGTGTTATCACAGGAGCTGCCAGCTTTGGTTCTGGATGGGGCAGTCTTGCCCCAAATGGACCCGGTGCGTAATCTGGGGGTCCTCCTGGACTCACGACTACTGTTTGAAGAGCAGGTGGCAGCCATGGCTAGGAGGGCTTTTGCACAACTCCATGTAATACGCCAGTTATGCCCACTCCTAGACCGGGACACACATGCTTTGGTCACCTCCAGACTTGATTACTGTAATGCGCTCTACATGGGGCTGCCCTTGGTGATCATTCGGAGACTGCAGCTGGTCCAGATTGTGGCGGCCCGGGTAGTGATGGGGTGCGGGGGTTACGCTCGTGCCTCACCACTGCTGCGGGAGCTGCACTGGTTGCCAGTATGTCTCTGGGTGCAATTCAAGGTGGTGGTTATTACCTTTAAAGCCCTATATGGTAGTGGGCCAGGATACCTAAGAGACCGCGTCACCCCAAGAACATCTGTCCATCCCACCAGAGCGGATCAGAGAGGCTCTCTTGTTATTCCCACGGGCACGCCTCACTAGCACTAGGAGGAGGGCCTTCTCTGTGTTCGCCCCGGCCCTTTGGAACCTCCTGCCAACTGAACTGCGCCTACAGACAGAGCTCCTGCCCTTTCAGAGGGGCTTAAAAACCTGGCTGGCAGGGCAAGTGTGGGGATCCAGGAACGTGGGATCCCATGTAGGGTGGCTGATATAAGGGACAGCCTCCCTTTCTGCTCTTCATCTTTTCCGCTGTTTTACTCCTTTGTTATGAATTTTTGAAGTTTTGATATTAATATTATTATAAGTTTATCCTATGATTTTAAACTATGTTGTAAGCCGCCCAGAGTCGGGTTTACCTGATTGGGGCGGGATAGTAAATACGAGTAAATAAAATAAATAAAAATCTACAACTACATAGATCTCACCTTCCAGAATCCGTGTTGGCTTTCAGACAAACCACCCTCTCCTTTGCTGAACTCCTCCATCCGGTTGCAGGTGATCCTCTCAAGTACCTTATATGCCGTATCCAGCTGGTATATTGGTTGATAAGATGATCATCCAGCAGCTTTTTCCCCTTTGGTAGAAGGACCAATTTCTGCAGTTTCCACCGGCTTGGGAAGATTCCCTGAGTGAGACACATGTTATACACCTCTAGGAAAAATTCTGGTCAGGACCTGATAGCGATTTTAAGAGCAATGTTGGAGACACCATCTGTGCCAGGGGCCTTCACATCCCTGATCTTACTACAGGCCATAATCAGCTCCTCTTGCATAATAGTTGACTTGTTGAAGTGGCGATCAGCCAATACATTCTCGGCGTAGGCAAGACCCAGTTGGTTTGGGAAGAGTGTAGCCACTATCTTTTTGAGCAACACTGGGCAAGATGGTGGGACCAGTGCAGTGGTGGACAGCAAAAAAATTCTCTACCACACCGTGGGCGGAGCCTACTTCATGGGCAGAGCCTACATCGTAGGTGGAGCCTATGTAACGGGCGGAGCCTACGTCATGAGCAGAGCCTACATCATGGGCGGAGCCTTTGTCGTGGATAATTTAGTCATGCCTTCCATATGGCCATGTATACATCTGCAGACACAGGCAGCTCTGGCTCTTTGGCTGTAAACGGAGATGAGCATTGCACCCTAGAGTTGGATATGACTGGCTTTTGAGCAAGGGAGACCTTGAACCCCTTGCAGGGACAAAACCTGACATCAAATTTGAATACCAATCAGGGATCTTCTGTTAACAGGTAAAGATAGCCTTTGTTCGAAAGCCAGTCATTACCAACTCTAGGGTTCAGTGCTCATCTCTGTTTATGGAGAAAGAGCCAGTAGACTTGATCCACAAAAGCTCACATTAAAATACAGCAGTTAGTCTTTAAGGTGCCACAACGTTTTTGTCTTTTTGTTTTGTTTACTCTCTATATGCTTACACAGAATAAAACTTTTTAAATGGTAGCTGTGTTAGTCAGGGCAGGGAGGTGGGCATGGCTACCCAATTTTGCTTTCCACCTCCACCCGAAGGCCACCCAGTTTCACCATCCCCCTGCCCAAAAGCCACCAATTTTGCTACCCCCCTGCTGAGGGTGTGTGAACCTGTTACTGCCCACCACTGGACCATTGTGCAGCTTTTTAACCTGGGCATTACCATCTTATACAGCCTACCCCATGGGTCACTGTTGGCCATATGATCACTGTAGGTGTAGTAGTCACGTGCTTGCCATGTCTTAACTTAGTCCCATTGAATAGTAGCAAAAAAGAAGGGACAAGACTTCATACATTACAGTTTTGAAGGTAAGCCCTTTTCTCACTTCCTGTACATCAAGGGTGCCCAAACTGTGGCCCATGGGCTGGATCTGGCCCATGGTCCCATTCCATCTGGCCTTCACTGCCCATGCAACTCCCAGAAGTGGAGGTAAAACACACATCTGCATGCACATAGCACTGCCATAAATGACCCACAGCTGCCGTAATCGTGCTTACAACAGCCATGGGCCATTTACAGCAACATTATGTGCATGCACATTTTACTTCCACTTCTGGTGGGAGGAACCATGTGACCAGCATGTTCAACCACCTGACTGGCACACGGCCTGAAAAGTTTGGGTACCCCTGCTGTATATCATCACAGCAAACATCAAAAGCTGACATATCATTAGCAGTAGTTTATAACATGTGATATATAGTTTCTTCTTTGTAAGTACTCATCATTCAAATAATTCCTTTCGAAGATCATTGCACCTCTCTTTTGAGGTCAACTAGCCACATCTTATCTATACCACTTTCAATAGCAATAGTGCACTCTCTGGACAGTTCACAAGGTAATTAGCATTTCACAACCAACATGCTGGGTACTCATCCTTGGAAGGACGGAAGGCTGAATCAACCTTGATCCCTGTCAGGAGTAAACTCACAGTGTCAGCAGTTTTTGACTGCAGTACAGCAGTTTAACTACTGCACGACTAGGGTTCTTTCAACATGTGCTGACCCAGCTTTATTTTATTTTTTTATTAGCCACCCAATAGATCACATGGAAACAATGTTCACCAAACTTTTCAATGAATGAAAGAAAGAGAGATGCAGGGCATTATGTACAATCATGGACATGATTTGGAGCTATTAAACAAAAATAGTTTTGTTTTTGTTCAGTTGCACAGTCACTTCTGATGCTTTGCGACCCGATGGACCATTGCCTGCCAGGCACCTCTGTCTTCCACCATCTTCCTCAGCCCGCCCAGCTTTGTGTCCATTGTATCTACAATACAATTTAGCCATCTCATTTTGGCCACCACCTTTTTCTTTTGCCCTCCACCTTTCCCAGCATAAAGGCTTTCTCAAGTGAATCCTCTCTTCTCATTTGATGTCCAAAGTACTTTAGCTTCATCTTTACAATTTGACCTTCTAAGGTCAAATACTTTTGTTTTTATTGTTGGTGTTACTGGTGAATTGACTAACACAACTACCTCTAGAAAAACAAGTACCCTTTAGAAAAGCAGTTACTTTTGTCATCAGAATGTCAAATTAAAGTTAAAGAAAATGGCAGAAATCCTGCCCAAAATAGTAAATTGCAACAAGAATATCTACACAAACTCCTTGTGGTGTGTGTTACTCCTCATTCAGTTTAAGTAATAAAAAGTACAGTATTTTAGAAATTTTCTTATAGTTTTCCTAGGCTCTTACTGGAGCTCCCACAGTCTTTTCCTGTGTAGTGTGATTTAGGGAAGATTTGTTCAGTCTTAAGTTTCTTCAAGAGTAAAACTGGGATATAAGAACAATGAAAAAAGAAAATCTGACTTTGGATGGGCTGAGACTAGGTTGCTTGTACTCTAATGGCAAAAAGACACCTTTATAACAGTTTGCTATTTTTTGTCAGTTCTTGAAGCACTCTGAAAAAGTGTCTAACATTCCTTTCTTGTTTCCCCGTAGAACATAAAAATTTAAAATAGGCATTTTCCTATTAGATTTGTGAGTTCAGATATCACAAGTTTGTATATCCTGAGCAGGTGAAAATTTGTACTAAAAGAGATAATGAAATTCTGAAAATCCATGGCAAGGATGGTAAAGTGTATTCTATTGCCTGTGGTAAGTATGAGTACGTTGTAAATTGAGTAGCAACTTGTGTAATGACTTAGATATGCCTATATTGTCACATGAATCCACACTAAAATATTATGTAGGTATTAAAAGAGATGAAGTAAAAAGTATCTCTACACTGACATATAGTTGAGGGGAATGGTGGAGGACAGGAGTGCCTGGTGGACAATGTCCATGGGGCCGCAAAGGGTTGGAATCAACTGCACGACTGAACAACATCAACAACACACACACACAGAGAGAGATACAGATACACACACATACAGATAGAGAGATACACACACAGAGAGCACAATTAAAGTCATGAAGACAAAACCTCTTATAGAGGATGAAGTTATTATGGATTAAAAAAAACACAACCTGATGCTGATGCTGATGCTGATGCTGAAGAAGAAGAAGAAGAAGAAGAAGAAGAAGAAGAAGAAGAAGAAGAAGAAGAAGAAGAAGAAGAAGAAGAAGAAGAAGAAGAAGATGATGATGATGATGATGATGATGATGATGATGATGATGATGATGATGATGATGATGATGATGATGAAGAGCTTGTAGTTGATATAATGCTATGACGAACCTGGTTAAAGCCAATGAAACATACTTAGGTTACAGAACAGAAAAATGAGAGATGATAGGATAACTATTTTCAAATATCTTCAAAGGCTATCATTCATAAAACAGATCAAACTTGTTTTGTCCAACTCAAAGGGATATAACTTGTACTGATTCTTTTAAATTACAAGAGAGATGATTTTAACTAAATATTGGGGAAAATTTGTTGAGAGCTAGTGCTGTTCAACAATGCAACAGATTCCTGAGATGGTGATAGATTATCCTTCATTGAAGGTTTTAAAGTGGTGGCAGTATTGACATCTGTCAGTATTTCTTTAGAGGTGAATTTCCACTTCTGTAGGGAGCAGACCTGAATTCTCTCAGTCATATGAAATTAAACCTGTTATGCACATCAAAACTTTCTAAGTGGCAAACCATAAAATGCTTACAGGAAACTGCTGTCACTCTCTGTGTTAAGTCCAATTGCTGGCTTCTTGCAGAGCTGTGCTGGAAGTTTTAAAAAGGTTTGATAATAAATAATTGCTACAATTTTGAAGGTCTTGTGTATTCAGCTCTCATTTAGAATTAGATTGTATGGTGCATCTAAATCCCCGAGGTGGCCATGAAAACTTTGTAGAACCTGCTTGGATTAGGGAAGCAGATGCTAACTGAAGTTTTATAGTTACATTGTGTTTCATTGTAATTTACATCCCAAGATATAAATTCCATGCTTGCAGGCACATTAAGGACCACTTCTGTTCTTGGGTGAAACCCCAAAGTGATATCTGCAATATTCATCCATATTCATGTACATGAAAGACTGTAACCATTTCATTGCTTTAAAAAAATCATTTTTGTTTTATTTTATTTTTAACTGCAAAAGATATCAGAGATATAATTAACAGCAATAACAATGCTAGGCTTTTGCTAGTGAAAAATGGTGTATCTGATGTCAGTGGAACAGTGAATACAATCTGGGTTTATTCTAGACTTTGCAGGAGATATCAAGGTGTTGAAGCCTATCTCCAAAATTGGTTTCATGCCATGGATAATGCCCTTAAAATTCAGGCTAAAACTCAAAACACATTCACAGACCCACTAATATTAGAGCCAGCAGGTCAGTTCACTGCATGCTACCAAATGTTTAGTCTTTGATGTTTAATTCCAGTTACAATATTTGCAACTAGTCATTTAAACTTAAGCTCTCAGGATCCCCATCTGGTCATATTGAACCGTAGCCAGTGTGACTTAAAATTCTATACTTTGAACCATTACTATAGCATAGGGCAGTGATGGTGAACCTTTTAGAGACCGAGCGCCCAAACAGAGGGGCAAGGTGAACTCTGTGCTAGGGTGATAGAAGAAGCACTCCCATCGGGCTGCTGGGGAGAGGGGCCGAGCAAACTCTGGGTTGGGGGAAGGAGGAAGCACTTCCATTGGGCTGCTGAGCAGAGGGGCAGGGCAAACTCTGTGCTGGGGTGATGGTAGACATGCCCACAGAGAGGTTCACCACCATTGGCATAGGGGAAGGAAGTAGAGGAAGAAAGTCATTTGTCGCATGGAATATACAGTTATATAAAATAGAGTATACAGTTACATAAGATGAAACAGTGAGATTGGGGAGAAAAATATTACTATAGAAGTTGTGTGATTTTGAAATATTCCTGTGCAATGAAAAAAAGCAGTAGCTGTGATATCCTATTCAACACTAGCTGCTAAAGACACTCTCAACATGGGTTACAAGGGCAGTTGTTCTATAGTGCCACAATATCCTCTAAAAATATCTAAAAATAGAATATGGCTAGAACAAAAAGAACTATAAAACAAATCTATGTTTAAATAGCAACAGAGATAAATAGGATAACAAGATGATTGCAAGAGTTCGTACTTCTAGTGTTATTAAAAGTCAAAGAACAAAAGTAAATAGTACTACCACAAGATAAAGTTTTGCCTATAGACCCTAGAACAGTGATATGTCATGAAGAATCTATGTCCTTGCATAAGTTAATGAAGAACAAAAAAGGAAACATCTAAAACTTAGAGAAAATATCTCTGAATCTCATTGGTCTCACCAGATTCAGGTTTCTAGGGAACAAAACTCTCTAGACATGATTGGCACCTCATATTTTAACACTTCATAAGAATTCATAACATTTATTAAACACTAAGTGTTCTATATTCATTTTAAGGCCAATGATGCAAACATGCTGAATGTATTCCTTTTTCTAATTAGATAATAAATGGAGGTATACTGTATATAGATATAGATGTATATGTAGATATAGATGTAGATATAAATAAAGTACAAAGAAAAGATATACAGTAATACCTCAGATAACATTAGTATCGAATAACACTAAAATCGCATAACATTAAGGAATCTGGGGGGAAGAATTGCATCGGATAACATTAAGATCCTATGGGATGCTTCAGATAACAACCGCTAAAGCCTGTGTGGTTACAATGTATCTCTATGGATCCCATAGGATTTTAACATGCATCGGATAACACTAAAAATCGTATAACACCAAGACTTGTGGAACCAGGTTTTAGTGTTATCTGAGGTTTTACTGTATCTCTTTGTCAGCTGTTTAATTTCCATTTGGTGGTATTGTGAGAAAATCAGAAATAGTCTGACCCAACAAATACTGATCACAGAAAGATTACAGGGAGGGATTTAAACATAAATACTAGGATTCTTTTGGGGCAATTCACTCTAGAAATGCATCATAGTACAAGTAGTTACAGATTGTCAATGCTCATATTAATACATATTCCATGTCACACTGCAGAATCCGTTTGTTTAAAATGGGTAGTCTCCTCTTGTGCAATGGCAAGCTGAGAGATCAAGCAGAGCTACAACAGTGGAAGTTGATATTCTTTCCACTCCGCGGACATTCAACAGGATGTATCTTTATTGTGCAATGGGACACTGGATCATGTAGGCATTTTTTCCATGGTTTGTCCTGTTTTGCTAACTTTTTGTTATGATATTCATTCTATTGATATTGCAGTACCACTAAGTGTGAGTAGACCCACTCTTTCACATGAATACGTGGTATATATTTTTTCAGATTTTGTGGGGGTGGTGTTGGGGGTAGAATTTTATCTGAGAGGTTTTGTGGAATTATTGCTTTTCCTACATCTGTCCATTTAGCTTTGGCTATTTGTCTTTGTAAACAACCACTCACCTTTAAGGCTCAGAGGTAAAACTGCAGTACAGTAATACCTCGGATAACGCGAAGACTTGGTTCCACAAGTCTTGGTGTTATCTGATTTTTAGTGTTATCCGATCCATGTTAAAATCATATCGGATGGATCAGATAACGTTAAAGCTCCATAGAGATACATTGTAAGTGCACAGGCTTTAGCGGTTGTTATCCGATCCATCCCATAGGACCTTAACGTTATTCGATCCAATTCTCCCTCCCAGATTGCTTAATGTTATGCGATTTTAGCGTTATCCGAGGTAAACGTTATCCGAGGTATTACTGTATCTCTTTCCACTGAAAGATATTCAGAAATGTTAACTCTGGAAGGTGTCCAAAAATGCCTTCCTGCGACCAATATCTATTTTTCCTTTCCCCCTTTCCCTCCCCACCAGTGAAATAAAGAGGCAAGATACAATCAATATTTGGTCAAAGGCTTGGATCACAATTTTATTTTAATGTTATCCTCTAACCTGTGGAGGGGATCAGCTACTTCCAGACCAGCTGTTCACATGAACAAATGTTGGACATCCCCCATGGTGTGCCGGGCATGCCCAAATGATTTGCATGAATCATGCCAGGTAACCAGAGCTACCTCATCAATAGACACCCTAAGAGGATTTACCACTAACCCCATCCACCCAGTACTACCTGCCATAACAATTGTGATCTATTTATGAGATTATGCCTGTTTTAACACATTCTAATGAAACCCAGAATAGGATAGGTAAAAAACAACCTCACTTCTATTCAGCCAATCCAGAAGTGAAGCTAAAACATTCCTATCCAGCCCTGAAAACCGGCAATCCACTGAACAGGTCTGAGTAGGAATCTTAGACAAGAATCAAGTGTTATGAGATGTTTTTAGTTAAAAATGCAGGAGAGGAAAGAAGAAAAATCAGAAACACTTTTGAAAAACAACAGACTGCCCCTCCACCAACCCAAATACTTGTTAGCTGTCTGCTCTGCTTTCTGGGGAGACCTGTTTCAAAGTTTTGAATTTATGGTAAAATCTCCTTTAGTTTTACAAAAAGAGGGGAAAAAACATTGTGGCACATTAAAGCTTTCATGGATCAAGTCCACTTCATCAGACCCTTTTTTTATATAATATCCCATGTCATCTTTTTTCCTAACAAAAAAAATTCAAGGCAGCCTATGGATTTTTTAAAAAAAATACTAAAGAAATAAACTAAGCATATAAAAATTAGAACTGAAAAACAATTAAAGATGTTAATCATTTAAAAATAAATACCATTTTAAAAACCTGAAAACACATGCAAACATTGAATAATGTAGTTCCCATTTAAAACTCTTTCCTTAGCAGCAATAAAAGCCTGCCAGTGGAATGTCAGCAGGAAGACGGTCAGGCTAGTCTCCTTTTGAAATGGAACTTCCTAGCCTGGGAGGGGATACTAGAAAGGCCCTCTGTTGTGTCAATACTGAACCTGCTGGCAAGTCTGGGAGAAAGGCCTTCCTTAAACATCTTAAAATCTGAAGAAGCTCATCTGGAGAGAGATGGCCCTCAGGTGTACATTCATTTTCACATCCAAATCCCATTGAAGCAATGTGGTGTGAATGCACACACACAAACACACCGATCCATGCACTTACGAGGCATGAGAGACGGAGGGAAGGAGAAGGAGGCAGGGTCAAGTGTTGTCACTTGGTGTCACTGCTTGCTGGTCCAAGGACAAGGTGACAAAGGATATTTTAGGCCCTACCTGCCCTCTCACCAGTCTCTCCATGATTGCTGCAGATTGCTTCCCTGCCCACAGCGCTTAGGGGTAGCTTTTTAGGGCTGGATCAGTTTAATAATTAGCAGATTTGAGAAAGGTCTCCAGGTCAATTTTTGCCTCCCCCAGTCTGGTCTTTTGGGACTTTAAAGGGTGAGTTTAGGGACACTGTCTTTAAGTAGGTCACAACAGTCGTTTGGCAGGTAGTGTGAGGTTAGGGTGGTAGACGTGAATTCCTCAGGGCATTCTTGGATGAGGTGAAGACTGTGTGCTCAATATGATTTGGGCATACAAGAGACACCATGGGGTAATAATAGCATATAATTTTTTGTCTGAAATTATTCTGGGTTGAAAGGATTTTTTTCTGGGCAAACTCTGTTCAGGGGATGTGTGAATGAGGCTACCATGGGGTGGTGTTGTAATACGACCAACATCCATTCCTGGGAATAGAGTTGAAAATGATTCCAGCTATGTTCCTCCAACTCAGCTAGCCTGTGTGATTGCTGGCAAGGATCAGCACTGCATAGGGGACAGGGATTCACCAGTCCTGGCTAGAGAGGTGGAGAGGAATCTACCTGATCTGATAAAATGTTGTGCACTACCAGGCCACTCCACAGGTTAGAGGAGAGTAAATTTTCAATAAGGTTGTGGCCCAAGTTTATACCAAATTTCTCTGTGTTCTGCCTCTTTATTTTGGGGTTGGGAGGGAATTAATTTTTAAAATACTTATTCATGTGTGTATTTTATGTGCATTCAGCTGCCTATGAGACATATACCAAAGTTCTAACCCCAGAAAGTAAAAGACAGACAGATCTCCTTAGCTGAATCAGGGTTAGTTATGATCTAGAGGTGCAAAGGTTCTGAAAAATTCAATTGTAAAATTATCAAAGAAATCACCCACTCACCATATTTTGAACAGTGTCCTTCCCAGCAGGACAAGTAAAATTTGAAGCTAGCAACTTCTGAACAAGAGACCTTCTTCATTCTTTGCATCTGATGAAAATGAATCACCATATACACTGAATTGACGTATTAGTCTAGCAAATGATGATTCTGTCACTAAAGGTATAGGGAAATATTCACACTTCCAGCAGAACTGTCAAAAGTCCTATTTTTGACATGTTAAAAAAAAGGTTGACATTTCCTTGACAATTTCTTGTTCTACATTTGTCTGCATAAGATATCTGCACTGAGTGCTCTCTGCAACAGTTTTTGAACATTAATGAACTGACCTAAATTTCTATTTGTCAGGAAGGAAGTCAATTTTAAACACCTTGAATCTATGAATACATTTGGAAATCATTCCCCAGCAGGAAATAAATAAATAAAATGAAGCAAACTTCCCACATCAAGGCAAATAGCAACCCTTCCCAATCAGAACCATCAATCCAGTCTCTTTCTGGTTTAATTTTTAAAAGCAATTTGTGCAACCAGTGATTATATTGATGGTGCTTCATCTTGTCTGACATTAAGTCGGTATAACATTTTGAAGGAATTGTGTATTGTATAATGGAGTTTGAATAGCTAAGGATCAGTGTTTTGTTAGACTTGACTTGACTATATTTCCCTTCCTTTTTTCTTTTTTTCAATTCTCTTTTCATTTTGTCTCATTATTTGAAGTGTCAGATTATTTAAATTTTAAGGCTTAAATTGTAAATTACTACTTTCAGTCTTGTTCAGCTAGCAGCCCAAGAAATATTTCTCACAACGATTCTATGATTTAATTACTATCAAGAAAGAATGCATTTTACACAGTTTTATAACTTACTTACTTATTTATTTATTCATATTTATCCACCAGGCTCCTTCACCAAGGTGACTCAGGGTGGTTTACACATCATAAAAAACACAACAACGAAGACATAAAAACATTCCATGAAACCCTCAAATTTAAGACTATAAAAGATTAAAAATTTAAAATCTTAAAAAAATTCAAAGATCAACAATAACTTAGGATGACTTACTGGTAACTTGTTTTCTGTCTTTGCAATAATAATAATAATAATAATAATAATAATAATAATAATAATAATAATAATAATAATAATAATAATAATAATAATAATAATAATAATAATATCATCTTTCTGAAGTAGATACCAAAAGTCTTTATTAGCCTTTATTAAGGCAAATTTCTGAAAAAACTGCATTTGAAAACTGGGTGGTATCTCTGGATCACTGGTTTTATGGGAGTCTTCATCTTTCCATTTCTAAGGACAGAGGCGTAGCTACTGCCGTATCTGCCGTATCAATTATACGGGCCCCCCCGGGCCACGGGGCCCCCCAACGTGTGTAAGCAAAACCAATCTTTACCCTTCCTAAGGGCCCCCAAACAAATTTTTATTCGGGGCCCCACCAAGGCATGCTACTCTTCTGTCTAAGGAGTTCTAGTTCTGAATGAAAAATCTTTTAAATTAGTGGCAGATTTTTTTGGGGAAGGGGTTACCAATCCATTTTGGCTCTGCTCCCACCATAAACCACCTACTCTTGGCATCCTTCCCCAAAAGCTGTTATCCCACCTTCTGTGTCTTACTAAAAGTTAAATTCTCCTTTCCTCCCAGAGCCGATGATGTCTTGTAACTCTTGCAGTGATGTGTGATTTAATTCCTTCTAAAGTGTTGTTTTTA
Source organism: Furcifer pardalis (assembly GCA_030440675.1). Taxonomy (NCBI): domain Eukaryota; kingdom Metazoa; phylum Chordata; class Lepidosauria; order Squamata; family Chamaeleonidae; genus Furcifer; species Furcifer pardalis. Next base: position 108,444,817 of record CP126891.1, on the reverse strand, counting down.
AAACTTGTGACTCAGAATAAAAAGACCTAGGGGAACCGTTAGCTCTGCAAGCCAGGTGACAAGTCATAGTAAAGACTTCACAAGACTTCTGGTCACTGAATGCCAATAAATTGGATAACGTTGAAAGCCATGCCTTAAATATGCCTCTTGTTTAAACTGGCAGCCTGCACCACCACCTGTTCAATTAATGGTCTGAGCTGAGATTTCCCCAGCCTACAACCCTCTCTCTTTCTACAACATCTTATCAATTGCTTATATTTTATAACAACTGTAATTCTATTTCCATACTTGGAACTCTTCTTGCTTAGTAGATTGTAGGTATAATAAGAGTCTTTGATGTTAAAAAAAAGTCATGCAGACAATTGATGCAATCAATATATTAACAGACATTTCAATTTACATACACATTATCTGCCACTGAACAGCTGAACAAGTCATTATATTAGCAAAGAGAATAGAAACACACATCTTTGTCAAAAATACGCATCACTAGATTTGTTTGCATTACGAAACATGGGAAAACATTCCAGCCAATGAGATTTCATAGTTTATTCTTATCAGTGTACTAGTGAATATCAATACATTATCTTCTTCCTTTCTCTTCCTCCTCCTTCTCCTTCTTGTCCTCACTTCTTGCTTCTCACTTATGGCCTCCACCCAGGTTCAAATATTGCTCCCTGCCACATTGTTCTTAATTTAGATCCAGTTTACATTGTACACATAGCATTAATTCTAACAGTACTGAAATGTCTAAGGAATTTCAACTGAAGACAGAATGGATTTGACACCCACCATGAAAAAATCATTTATACACCTCTTAAATTCTGTTGTAAGAAAGTTATCCTGATAGTGGATATACTTCCTTGCTTTCTTCCTCCTTGTAGGCAAATATGATGAATTGGACATTTTTGTTTCCTAACCTGCGAGAGGGCAAGGCATTTTTTTCTAATCTTCTCATTAATTTTACACAAATTTTGTGACATCTATACAGACAAAAAAAATGCAATAGTTACTGTGTTATTTCATAAACTTCTAAAAATAAGAAGCACTGGACGAATTCAGTCAGTTTCCTGTCCTTTTCTGTGAATGTTTGCACGTGTACATGTGCATCCATTACTTCTTAAAGGAGAAGAGCATTAGTTTTACATAGACTTCACAGAAACATTTTGCTTAAACTGTGAACAACTTGACATAGTCTGCCCATCCTCATCCATCTGAAAGATGAAAGTACTTTTAAAAGTTGCACACAAAACCATTAAACACAAACTCTTCCAGTGTAGTGTTTTGACTCAGTTCCAACTATTTGCAGTCAGAATTTGCTGACAGTTTCTTAACTGTGCCACATTCCCTAGGTCTTTCAAAGTCCCTTTAATCAGTGGTGTAGCATTGGGGGCAGAGGGGCATGCCCCAGGTGGCACTTTTTTAGGGCGGCAAAATTTCACAATAAATAGGACTTCGCTGCTACCACCTGACTTCCTAGCGGCTGGAGCAAAGAGGCTTCTGCGAGAATGAGTGCCAGGACCCTCCACCACCACCGGCGTCCTGGGCCCCACCCAGGGGGTGGCAAATTTGGCCTACGCCCTGGGCAGCTGAAACCCATGCTATGCCACTGCCTTTAATGCCACATTGCCTGATGCTAGCAGTGAAGGCACCTGGCTGGGCACCACCCAGCTACTCTCCCTTTTCATACTTGTCCAATAGCCTGTCCAGTCTGCTGGGACTTCCAAACTTCTGCCTATAATCACTCCCACCATTCCTTTTCTCCCCAATATAAGATCTGTGTGGTACCTTTGCCTTTGCTTAGTGCTCTACCTCCTCCATGGGTGCTGTCATTCATACCAGTTCACCAGTCCATGGGTCCTTCTTAAACATAAAGTCACCTTCAAGTCCTCATGTTCTAAAGGATACCTTCTTTCAGTCTTCTTCCTCTCATCCACCATCTGATCTCCTCCTTTCCAATTACTATTCTTACTCCTTGTTCCTCTTATCATTCCAGCTCTACCAACATGAAACTGCTAGGTCTTTCAAGTCATTATAACCCCAGTCCACTGCAGGGGGCTTCAGGCTAGAGAAAAATAATAGGTCAAGAGAGCCTTTTAAAATGATGGACATTATATTTTCTTTTATTATCTGTTCTGATTCACGACTTCAATACTGGGGGTGGAACATTTGCAGAAATTGGGAAAGGTGAATGCCAGGGTGAAAATATCATTTCAATTCAATTTCTACAGAAATAAAGTAATATATATATAATATATATATAATATATTAAGTAATATAAAGTTATATATATTCAACAATGTCTATGACCAATGTCAAAAGAAGACAAAATTCTGGATATATATATATATCCAGAATTTTTGGCTGCTAGAATGGGCTAGTGTCTACTTTTGACATTGGTCATAGGCATTGTTGAAATTCAGAGTTCAACAGGTTTTAAGCAAGATAATACACATTGTTTATTCATTCCTACTGTGCTAACTTTTCCTTGTAATCTAACTATGAATGAGCTTCACAAACATTATTAAATAAATCATTGCACAGTCTGATTTTTAGCATATTTTTGGGGCAGCATGGACTACATTCAACCTGCCATTCATGAGATACTAAGGAAAGTCCTAAAGGAGTGGCAGGGGATGAGATAGCTAGATGGAATTGTGAACAAAGTAGGCATAAAGCTGAACAGACTGCGGATCAAGCCATTTTCGTGGGTTTTTCCACAGCCTCTGCCACTTTTCCAATGCTTCCTCACTTCATTTCAGCTGCTCAAATGTGTCATTGGACAACTTCCAGTGCCGGGTGGAGCATGCGACAGTTCAGAACCAGAAAGTTGTCCACTAGCGCATTCTAGCAGCCAAAAGGAAGCAGGGAAGCATCGGAAAATTACCCAAATGGAGTGACCATCCTCTGAAAAGCTTCCAGCCACCATGGGGAGCAGTGGAGGCTATGCAAGAAGCAGGAAAGATGGTGTGATGGTTGTATTTTTGTGTAATCTTTTGTTTGTGTTTTCTTATTTTAAAAATCAATTAAAAAATTAAAAAAAAAGATGGTGTGATTGCCACCACTGATAATGTCAAAAATGTAAGTCCAGGGAGCAACCATGCCTCTGGCTCCTGGTGGGGAGTGTCAAGGGTGGGTCCAGCCCCTGTCAGGAAAATGTTGTGAAACCCTGTTTTAGAGAGAAGAAACATTTAGCCTGTTGGTTGGCTATTTGATTCAAAACAGCCAGTGACTATGTTTATTAAACACTGGTCCTTTCCATATCCATGCTACTGTACAAAACCAATGAAAAGCATGATTGCCTGTTGAAAGTTCAACAGAATAAAGTAAAAAAGAGGGGAGAAAGAGAAAGAAAGAAAAATGCAATGCTCTATTTTGTTAAATGACACTGATACACAGCACTTTTTTTTTTTTTGCAACAACACAATTTCAGTCTCGAATGCATATGCAATTTGTTCAATGGTATAATTCAAATTCGCTGAGTTGTGACTCAAGCACCACCAGCAAAAATCAGTAGGCAAAGATGAAAAGTAGACAACCTGTCACTTCAAGCCATCAGCGCAGCAATTACTTTTCCAAACTGGAGACAACTTACTCAGCATTATTACTGACTGTTCCTCAAATTCAGGAGAAAACGTGCTAGGTAGAAATAACAATCCATACAGATTTACTTAGCACTGCGATTTATTGAGACTTGACTAGAGACTTGATCAGGGTAGACTCAGCAACAGCAAATTATTGAGTAAATTATTAACTGTTCTATAGTAATGTGTAGACAATATATTTACAGCTCGAGATCAGGTGATCATACCTTTCATTCATCTTTGTGTCAGAGATTACTCTGGGTTGATAAGATTTTTCAGGGGACACCTGAATGAGGCTCCTTTCATGTCCCCCATTATACAGTTCTCGGGAATAGAACCTGTCTTTCCAGTCTCCAAGCCTAGTGCCTTAACCACTAAGCCACTGAGGAAGCTGTGGTGATCATACCACTAAAGGTTAATGGAGCCCTTCTGAACTCACCCTACCTCCAGTCCCAAGTCTATAAAAAGGTCTTTTTTGCCTCTCATAATGTAACAAGGGATCCGTCTAATAATGCTTCAAGTTTCTCATCATTGACTCATCTGCTCTTCTTTAGGTAAAGGTTGCCCTTGCTCGAAAACCAGTTGTATCAGACTCTAGTGTTCAGTGTTCATCTCTGTTTATAGCCATCTGCAGACATTTCTGTGGACATGTAGCAGGCATGCTTCAACACTGTGGTGCATGGAACACTGTTTACTATAATATACTCTCTTCTTTACTATAATGTTAGTCATGTGTGACCAACCTATTTAAAGCAAGCCACTACCCAAGCCGATAGAGGTGAACCATAGAAAGGTGAACCTTTTTAACTCTCCCTGATATTTTTAACTTTTTACTTTGAACCTTTTTAACTTTTATTTTTTTTAAATGTAATTAATTTGTTTTTAATTTTGTAAGCCACCCTGAGTCTTTGGATGAGGGTGGGATATAAATGTGATAAAATAAATAAACCCAATTCTTTCCCCATAATAAATCATGTCTGTGGGTTTTCTTTGAAAGAAATCCTACTCCACCTCAAAGCAAGCACCCTAGTGTTTATACTGTAATCCTAATGCCAGAGAACCTATAAACTGAGCCTACTCATCTCCAGAGGGCAGAAATTTCCTCCCACACATCACTTTAGCACAGTGGAAAGGAAAATGTTTTCCACTAATTTAGCTTCAGAAATGGCCAGATTACTGTAGCAACCAAAAAAAAGTTAGTGGTTCTAACTAATTTGTTTACTAGTTTACTCTATTTGGCTTCATAAAGCAGATTTTTAAAATGTCATTCTGGGAGAGAGCCAGGTGTTGACAGACAAAGGGTCTACTGCATCTTTTTGAGAGCAAAACATTGTTCTCCTCTTAGTTGAGTGGACAATTATCCAAAACAAAAAATGGATAATGGTGGAAGATTATCCTTCTTATTTTGTGCCTTCTGCTTTGAACACAGCAATACAAAGAAGGCAGAAAGACCTTGGGGAGGGGGAGATTACATTAGACTGCCTTTCCATACGAGTCCCTGAGGTAGCTGCACAATGTATTGTAGGTGAGTCTCAAGAGGATTTACTCTCTTACCATTTATCTGACAGGACTGACCTCAAAGTGTAGTCAAAGTTTTATTTAGAGGAAAAAATAATGGGCCTGTATTGGGAGCCGTCAAGGGAAGAGGGATGTCCCAGGATTAAAGTGCCATGTGCTCACATGCATATAGACCCAGGAGGGATCTTAAAAGCTTCACAATGCAATGTCTTATAAACTAGATGGTTAAAAATGATAGCAGCCTTCTTTTTCAAATATTTCTTTGAAAGAGTACTTTAGGATACCCAACCCGCTGATTAAATAATATGCCTCCTAGAAGCAGGATTTCTGAAACATATTCCCATTCATAACCACAATAATATTTTATCCAAAGTCTTTTGACATCCTTCAATTCATGTGGAACAGCTCATATGCTTTGATTTAGCAATAACAATTACACTTATATACCACTCCACAGCACTTACTGTGCTCTCTGGGTGGTTCATTAGCATTTTACCTGCTTGGTACTCATTTTACCAACCTTAGAAGAATAGAAGGCTGAGTCAACTTTGAACCCGATCAGGATCAAACTTCTATCCTCAGCAGCTTTGGATGCAATACAGCAGTTTAACCACTATACCATCAGGGCTCCGTAAGACTTCTAGAAACCCATCTTCAGTATTAGGACATGGGTGGTGTTCATCTGCTGGGAAGTGTTCTCACATCTAGGATCAGGTTTTACTGTACATTTATCTTTCTGTTATCTAGTTGTCAATCACTGCACCCTTAGAAAGGTGCCCTACAAGATTATTTACTGTTTTGTTTATGTTATTTACAGACTGCCCTCCACTGAAAAGCTCTAAAGCATAAAAAAAGTTAAGCTCCCAGCATCAAACTTACAAATTAAACTAGCAACCATGCCAAAAGATAGACACCAGCATTATACAATATCAGATATAGCAAAGGAAACAAGCATTAAAACACAGAGAGTACAGAATAGCAATCACAGAACTATATCAAAAATAAAATCTATAGTTGAGCTGGTAGAAGGTGTTCTGAGACACAGAGGCTAATTATATATCTAGTGTGAAAAGGCAAGATCGATTAACTTTCCCAAATAATGAACACAGATTTTAATAGGGGTTAATTTTCCTCTGGAACTACTCCCCTGAGCAGATAAACCACTCACCAACAGCAATCTAGCCAACTTGTTCAGACAAAGCTTAGGATTCTGACCTTTATCCAGTACACTTCTATGCCAAACAAATTATTTAGTCCAAGTGTGCCCAAACTTTTTGGGCTGTGAGCTGGTCGCATGGTTCAGGGGATGGGTCACTATGGCCTGCAGGCCAGATCTGGCCACCGACACCAATTCATCTGGCCCACAAAGCCCTCATTGCTCCCGGAAGTGGGAGTAAAACTTGCCTGTACTTCTCGTGCTATTTTAGGACTACTTAAAAATGCACATATTCACACCAATTGCCTGAAAATCTGGTAGTGCAATGTGCACCATATAAAGATGATGGCAACATCAGCAGTGGAAGATTTTTTAGAAATTAAAAACTTCTGACACACACACACACACACACACACACACACACACACACACACACACACACACCCGTCTCTCTTGGGGAACCAGGGTAGCTGTTGGGGGGCATTGGGCAGAAGGAGCAATTAATTTCCAAACAATGCTGCTGCCAATGATTTTCAGAAATTAAATTCCCAAAGTGTTGCAGCCCCCAAATGACTTCCCCATGATGAAAGGAACCTTTCAAGAGGAAGAACTGGAAATTTTTAATTTCTGAAAAACTGCCATGGCTGATGACTTTATCAGCCTTATGTGGTAATAATAATAATTTTATGTCAGAGATTACTCTAGGTCAGTGTTTCCCAAATGCTGGGTTTTGGACTTCAATTCCCAGAAGCCTAAGTCATTTCCCCAAAGCACTGATCAGCCAATGTACTGACTTAGGCTTCTGGGAATTGAAGTCCACAGGTGGGCTGTGTACCCCTTGTTGGGAACCACTGCTCTAGGTTAAAAGGATTTTTGCTGGAGAAACTCTGTTCAGGTGATGCTCAAATGAGGCTCCTTTCATGTCCCCATGCAGCACTCGGGTATCAAAAATCGACCTTCCATGCTCCAAGCTCAGCACCTTAACCATTAAGCCACCAGGGGAACTTCATCCTTATGTGGTGTAAGATGCATTCCATGTTCTTACTCAGTCTTTGTTGATTCTAATTCACTCTACAATAACTTCTATAAAGGAAATGAGTTTTGTGCTGCTTTCCTACTGAAGAAGCACGTTAAAGCAATGAGTATGAACACTTTTCTTCCCATGCTGAGGAATATTTCAGTTGGATATCCATTTTGTTTCAAGCAATGAATATACAAGAAACAGTTGTAATACCTTAGAGACTAAACTGGGTTATTGTGTCATTAAATCATTTCACGAGTCCCCAAAATAGATGAAGCTTTTTTAAAATAGAAAAACAAGTTTCATATACTACAGTAGCTACTGGTTTCCAGCCAGATCCTTACTGCCACTGCAGCTAAAAATTAAAAGTTTATGGTTATAGAAGTCACTTAATTCATGCTGTGATAAGGTCCAGTACTGTGGAGCTCAGCAATCACTTTGGAATAGAGGCACCAATTTTGATCCAGACAGTTTCAAAATTCAGCAAAAACAACTGAGACCTAGTCAAAATGTTGCATCTGCTAACTGGTGAAGTATTTTACTTTACCCTGTGGGCATCTAATAGTTGCAGTTAAAGATGGCTAACCAGCTGGAATTATCTAAGTGAGATGGGTTCTTTGACAAACATAATTTTTGTGTCCTTGTAACTTCTACTTCAGTAGCCAGGAGTTCTGAAACTGACACTTTGCAGGTCCACAAAAAAATTATAACTGCTGCCTCTTCATAAATCTGTAAAACTACAACATTGTACCTAACATCAATGCTTGGGATGGGGAATTAATATTTCTCGAGATATTGCTGGGGTGTAAGTCTGGCCAGGTTCTCCTCCTATGGTAGACGATACTGCCAGCCACTCAACGCCTATCATCAGGCAGTGGTTAACTAATCTGACAACCCTGAGGACTAATGCCTTAGATGGTAAAGTCCACAAAGAAGGGTGAGGGTTCCCAAGTGGATTAAATCCCACTTGGATTCATCTTGCTGGAAGGCAGCAGCTTCATCAACATTGGCCTGAAGCTAGTGAGGACTTTGTGTGTGCCAAAAGTGCTCAGGACTAGAAAGTGACTCATGGAGCTGGATCAGTGGTATGTGTGTCACGCTGTGATGTAGAAGGCAGATGAAAGGGCATGGCATTGTATTTGCAGGATCTGCACCATATTGTTCCTAGGATTGCCATGATGATAGCCAATATTTGGAATCAGACATGGCACTTGAAGAAGAATTGCTGAGCTGCCCTTGCTATCAGTTTAACCATCATGGCTGATCCATGATTTAAGCTCAGCAATTTTATAATGCCAGGTAGGGCATGATTATGTTCACAAAAGTAATTATATTATGTCATTGCAGATTGGTGGGGGTGGGGTGGGAGTTCCTATAAGGCTGCCAAAATACTCTCCAAGGTGCTTTAACAAGTTATGTTGGTACATTTGTTGCCAAGTAAAACCTCTAAAATGGCAGCATAACTTTCCCATATATAGTTACATTTGCTGTCATGTCCTATGTTAGATCTATTTTGCACTTTGTGTAGAATGACCAGCAATGCTTTGCTGTGATTTTACAAAGCACTCAGAGGTCAGCTTAACTCTACCAATACAATGTTACTTCTGTCTCTGATGTCCATAAGAAGCAGTGCTATATGATTCAAGAGTGCCATTTGCTTTTACAATGGAAAAAAATTACAAAGAGGAACACTAAATGCAGCAAATGTGATAATAAAAAATTATTCAAAACAGGGCAACAATCACCAGCCAAAGACAACAGAACAGCTACTAGAAACAGATGAGAAAGTGAAAGAAAGACACAGAAACTTATGTAAATCCCATTGAGGAGGGCCAATACATTACAGTAGCAAACAAAAGGGAAATTGAAAGCTTTGTTGCTGATCATAGTTCAGATAATTCCTCCTATGCTGATATAAAGGAACCAATACATTGTTGTTGTTCAGTCGCACAGTCGATTCCGACCCTCTGCGACCCCATGGACCACTGTCCTCCAGGCATTCCTGTCCTCCACCATCCCCCTCAACTCACTCAGCTCTGTGCCCATTATCTCCACAATACCATCTAGCCATCTCATCTTGGGCCGTCCCCTTCTTCTTTTGCCCTCTACCCTTCCAAGCATCAAGGCTTTCTCAAGTAAATCCTCTCTTCTCATTTGATGTCCAAAGTATTTTAGCTTCATCTTTACTATTTGACCTTCCAAGGAGCAGTCAGGCTTGATTTCTTCTAAGATTGACCCATTTGTTCTCCTCACTGTCCAGGGTACTCTCAAAACTCTCCTCCAACACCACATCTCAAAGGCGTCTATTCTTCTGCGCTCCGCTTTCCTAATGGTCCAGCTCTCACAACCATACATTGCCACAGGGAATACCATTGCCCTGACTATGCGAATCTTTGTTTGCAATTTAATGTCTCTACTTTTCACTATGTTCCCCAGGTTTCTCATCGCTTGCCTCCCAAGAATCAGTCGCCTTTTTATTTCATGGCTGCAATCACCATCTGCAGTGAGCTTTGATCCTAGGAAAGTAAAATCTGTAACTGCCTCTACTTCTTCCCCATCTATTTTCCAGGGACTGATAGGGCCTGTTGCCATGATCTTGGTTTTCTTGATATTTAGTCTCAAGCCAGCTTTTTCACTCTCTTCTTTTAACCTAATCAGGAGCTTCTTTAGGTCCTCCTCACTTTCCGCCATTAGGGTGGTATCATCTGCATATCTCAAGTTGTTGATGTTTCTCCCAGCAATTTTGATCCCAAATTGTGATTCCTCCATTCCTGCATTGCGCATTATGTGTTCTGTGTATAAGTTGAATAAGCAGGGTGACAAAATGCAGCCTTGTCTTACTCCTTTTCCTATTCCAAACCACTCCGTCATTCCACTTTCTGTCCTAACTGTTGCCTCTTGATTCATGTACAGATTTCTCATGAGGCCTATAGGGTGTTCCGGTATTCCCATCTCTTTAATTACTTGCCACATCTTGTTGTGGTCGACACAATCAAAAGCCTTCGTGTAATCAATGAAACAGAAGTAGACTTGTTTCTGATATTCCTTTGTTTTTTCCATGATCCATCTTATGTTGGCGATGTGATCTCTAGTCCCCCTGCCTCTTCTGAAACCCGCCTGCACTTCTGGTAATTCTCTCTCCACATACTGTTGCAGTCTATCCTGTATTATCTTGAGCATCACCTTGCTAGTGTGAGGGATGAGTGCAATTGTTTGATAATTTGAACATTCTTTGGCATTACCCTTTTTGGGGAGTGGAACGTATACAGATCTTTTCCAATCCTGTGGCCATTGTTGTGTTTTCCATATCTGCTGGCATATAGAGTGCAATAATTTGATTCCATCATCTTGTAGTGCTTTGAAAAGTTCAACTTGGATGCCATCAACTCCACTGGCTTTGTTGTTTGCAGTGTTTTTTAGGGCCTTTATGACTTCACTCTCCAGAATGTCTGGCTCATGTTCAATGTTCTCATCGTTGTGATTATCAGGGGTGTTGAGGTCCTTTTTGTAGAGTTCCTCTGTGTACTCTTTCCATCTTTTCTTAATCTCTTCTGCATCTGCTAACTCCTTGCCATCTTTGTCTTTTATCATGGTCATTTTTGCTTTAAATGTTCCCTTGAGTTCCCCAATTTTTTTGAAAAGATCTCTAGTCCTACCCCTGATATTGTTTTCCTCTATTTCTTTGCACTGTTCGTTCAGGTAGGTTTCCTTATCTCTCCTTGCTTTTCTTTGAAATTCTGTATTCAAGTGATTGTATTTTTCCCTTTCTCCAATGCCTTTTGCATTCCTTCTGTCCTCTGCTATTTTAAGAGTCTCATCGGACAACCACTTAGCTTTCTTTTGCTTCTTTTCTTTTGGTATAGTTTTCCTTGCTGCCTCCTGCATGATGTCCCGCATCTCTGTCCATAATTCTTCTGGCTTTCTGTCTATCTGGTCCAAGCCATTGAATCTATTCCACACCTCCACTGAGTATTCCCAAGGAATGTTGTCTAGGTCATATCTGTCCGGCCTAATTGTTTTTCCTATTTTCTTTAGTCTGAGCCTGAATTTTGCAATCAATAGGTTGTGATCTGAGCCACAATCTGCTCCTGGTCTTGTTTTTGCTGACTGTATGGAGGTTCTCCATCTTTGACTGCATAGTATGTAATCAATCTGGTTTCTATGTTGGCCATCTGGTGATGTCCATGTGTAAAGTCTCCTCTTGTGTTGCTGGAAGAGAGTGTTTGCTATGACCAGTGCGTTATCTTGGCAGAACTCTATCATTCTTTGGCCTGCTTCATTCTGTGTTCCAAGACCAAACTTGCCTGTTGTTCCATTTACTTTTTGATTTCCTACTTTGGCATTCCAGTCTCCTATGATAATGTGTACATCATTTCTTGGTGTCTGTTCTATGAGGTGTTCTAAGTCCTCATAGAACTGGTCAATTGTGGCTTCATCTGCACTAGTGGTTGGTGCGTATATTTGGAATACAGTGATATTGAATGGCTTGCCCTGTATTCTGACTGACATCATTCTATCATTTTTGAGATTATATCCCATTACTGCTTTTCTCACCCTTTTATTGACAATTATGGCTACTCCGTTTTTTCTGAGGTTTTCTTGTCCACAGTAGTAGATATGATGGTTTCCAGAGCTGAATTCACCCATCCCTGTCCATTTTAGCTCGCTGATTCCTAAGATGTCAATGTTTATTCTTTCCATTTCCTTTTTTACCACTTCCAGTTTTCCCTGGTTCATAGACCTCACATTCCATGTCCCTATACAGTATTGCTCCTTGCAACACTGTATTTCTCCTCCCCCTTTCCTGTCCCACCCCTTCTTTTGATCTGCTGTGCTAAGCATCCTGTTTCATCTAAATTGCCCCATTTGTTTTGCCTTTTGTTTTGGTCCATAGGGTTCTCTTGGCAAAATTCCTGACGTTGGTTTGCCGGTTTCTACGTCAGTATCCTCTCATCATACATATTATCACAGTTTAAACAACGTATTTTCATGCATATTATCACAGTTTAAACACTATCAGTCTACAAATCGCTAATTAGCATTGGTTATATAAAGTTATAAGTCAGTAGTAATTAGTAATGATCATTAATTAGTGTTGGTTATATGTAGTTATAAGTCAAGAGTTTCTAAGTATCCTTGTAATGAAGTCCAATATATCAAGTCTCTACTGTAAGTTCACTATAAGTCTCTACTGAAGAATCAAAAGTCAGCTACATTAGAGAGTTACTTATCCTATGCATGCAGTAAGTTTCAGCTGCCCAGTGGTCTTTCATCGAGTTGCGACTCCTCTGGCGCTGGTTGGAATTCCTCTGGCATTCGGTCTCCTCACCCTGCTAGCTGTCCGGTGGCCGCCGAGGTTATCCTGTTGCATTGGTGAGGTGCGAGTCGTCGGCGCCCTTCCTCGCCACCCGACCCGATGCTCTTCTCCTCCGTCTCCTTCCCTCCGGCTGTGGGGGAAATGGCCGGAAGGGCTCAGGTCGGCAGCGCGCTCTTCCTCGCCGCCCGACCCGATGCTCTTCTCCTCCGTCTCCTTCCCTCCGGCTGTGGGGGAAATGGCCTGAAGGGCTCAGGTCGGCAGCGCGCTCTTCCTCGCCGCCCGACCCGATGCTCTTCTCCTCCGTCTCCTTCCCTCCGGCCGTGGGGGAAATGGCCGGAAGAGCTCAGGTCGACGGCGCGCTCTTCCTCGCCGCCCAACCCGGGATTTTTGGTATTAACTGAAAACAAGTGACATTAAGTTAAACATTGTATTCATAGAATCATAGATATACAGTATAGAATAATGGGGTTGGAAGGTGTTGAATGTTTCACAATCCTGAATGCAGTTTAACACATAATCATGTGTGGGGAGGGGGCTGTCACCAAAATACCAGCTGCAATGACCAGAGTGCAATTTTTGTTAGACCTGGCCTCAGCATAATATCAGCTGCAATGACAGAAACAAACAACGCTGAAATTCTCACCATTTGAACCCCACAATTATCTGCTACCTCTGTCTATAAGCTGCCAGAAACAAATTTTAGTTTTAATAAACTGGGCAATTTTACTTATGACCAAAATTTTTGTTATTGGAGATATTGATTGTCACAACGAGGCTTGGGGATATAACCAAACCAATAAGGATGGTACAAAACTTGTACAGTATCTTGGGTGGACACTAATGACCTCAAGTATGTGCTTTCCACCTTCGAAACCAAGAGGCAAGGGTTGAGTTGAGTGTTACATGGCAAGGCAACTGATTACAGCATTGTTCAGCACCAAAAAACCTTGGTGTGACACTTGACCAGACATGCTGGCTCAGATCCAGGAAGAGCTTAATGGCAAGAACAAACATTCTTGAGGATATGCAAGAGTAAAACCAAATTAGAAGATGGAGGAACGAGCTCACTGGACAAGGAACAAAATTAAAGGCGTATATAGCTGAGGATCTCATCCTTCCCTGCTTCACTTGGAAGATCCTAAATAGGTTGAGGGTTGGAGTCCCTAAATGCAAGACCAACATGCCTTTAGTGGTGGCTGCTGGCAGACAACAACATACTGTGTGAATGTGGAGAGATACAGAATCCAGCTCATTTACTGGTCTACTGATTGCTGCCAGAGGCATGCACCAGTGAGGACTTGGGATTAGGAAGCAACAAAGCAAAGAAAGTGGCTTCATTCTGGCAGTACAGGGTTTGATCGGGAAATGAAAGAAGAATCTCTCCCACAATATGAGCAGGGATGGAGGCAGAAGGACACCTCTCCTCAGAATATGGGGACCTCTTCACCAGATGAGTATAACAGAAATTCCATTCTAATATATATTTTTCTGGTTGTATTTTATTTCTTCTTCCCTCTAACTAACCTCTGATGTTTTGATAAGCCGACAGATAACACCGAGGAAACATATTTTCTTTATCTTAAAATGAAATCTGAGTAATTATTGGGCTGGCTCTTGCAGTGTGGGGGTTAATGGAGAACATTCTATCGACCCTAGTGCTTAACTATCACTTCTCTAGCTGTGCAAAACAACATTGAAAACCCCATTAGAAGTGGCCTATAAGGCCATTGAGTCCAACTGTTTACTCAATGCAGGAGTCTAAATCAAAATATATTCATTTATTGGATAGATGGTCTAGCTTTTCTTTATATATCTTCAGTGCTGGCACACTCATTACCTTCTGAGGTATCATTGCAAGTTTTATGTAAATACACTATCATAAGTAAACCATGGATGATTAGTTATTTCATTACAACTACAATTTTAGATTATTAAGTTGAGGAGTTTATCTGTTGCAGTTGGATATCTCAGTAGAGATCCCAAGATCTTCTATTACGCAAAAGTTTAAAAAGCATTTTAAAGACACCAAGGAGGCACCTTTGTAAACATCTTTCCAGTTCTGAGCTGTTACTTTGAACGTAAGGAATGCAATTTTGACTACACATAAATAATAGATGCACTTTTCATGAAACACGTTATATAAAAAGCTGTTCTTTCCTTTTCATTTGCACGTGGGACTTTTCCGCACTCCAGCCATCATATTCAGCAAAGTTTGCTAAAGAGTACTTCAACAGACTCTTCCATCATTTCTTGAAACACATGGTGCTTGCTTTCTGTTTTCCTGTTCTTCTTTCTTGAAGGCACCAAATCAGTTCTTCAGTTTACACCTTTCCAACATCACTTGACAAAATCATGATTGCTCAGCTCTGATGAACTGCTATGCCCATTCTGATCTTCAGACGAAAAACTGCTTTAATAGCCCAGAAACAGAAATTGAGTCAAAACTTTCAGTGTATTCATTTGTACAATGTTGGAGTACACATGAAATTGATTACTGCTTCATTCTTTTGAACCAAAAAGCTTGACTATATATTCCATTGATCTCAATAAAACTGCAGCGTATACAGTCAAAAATCTAAATTTTAATAAGGGTGAAGATCTTGTTTTTCAGAGTCAAGTTGGATCTCCGGTTGGTTCTCAAATAAATAGCTTCCTATGTATCTCCTCCTTTTCATTTGTACATACATCTTATTAGCAAAATATTATTATTAAGAAATAAACCCAGATCTTCATTCTTTCTATTTCTCCTCATATACAAATGATGAAAGGCACTTATTAATCAATCTGGACTTACAGCATATGACAGAAACTTCTATCAAAAGAGAAATAAATTAGATTGGCTATGTGATATTATCATATTTATTTATACAGGTTCTACCTGTTTCATTATATACCAATAGACAAACTGTGTTCTAGTCTTTTTATTTTCTGAATATATTTTCCCACAATGGCTCCTTCTTTTATTGGTTTTATGTAGTAAGTACTGTACCTTCTTGTTTCTAGCCAAAATATAGACACTAAAAATGAGAGGGAAATTAAGTATGTTTAAGGAAACCCTGTGGTTTTTGGAAGCATATTTTAAGTATAACAAACAAGAGAACAGTCCAATTAAAATTGAGTGTTTTCTGGGAAAGAAATATAGAAAATATAGAGTTAGTAATTGTAGAAGAACTAAAACTCCATGTCAGAGTGTTGAACATGGACACTTTCTGGTTTGAATGTTTCCTCATCTGAAGAAACTCTGAAAAGGAGTTACCTCAAAATATCATTCCTGGTTTTAACTGAAGAAAGAGGACTTGTGGGGATGCTAACTGCCATAAAGATAATTGCACAAAGGAAAGACATGCTGGCACATTCCTCAGCCAACTCATAAGAATCCTGAACATCACCTCTTCCAGTTTCTCTGAAATTCGTCCCACTGTGACACTTTTATTGAAAGGGGAATCCCTTCCATTAGACAGAGTGAGAATGACTGAAATTTCTGTAGGATAAATTTTTAGCACAAGTACTAATATTTTTCAGTTCTATTTTCCATCAGCTATTTTAGTGATTCCATACATAATAGGAGGAAATAAATGTCTGGACTAAATAAATAATTTAAATACCGGTACTTGTTTTGTTTTAATTGTTTTGTGTTTCACCCACTGGAATCTTAGTCAGTCATATTGAGACTGTCAGCTGTTCAGTGTGGTGCTTGGCTGATTTCACTCTGTTTAAAAACCATCAGATCATACTGTCTATATAGCATTGATTTCCAAATTATTTGTTAATTCCTTTAGACAACAGATAAATAATTTATAGGCATGCATAGATTTAGCCACGTCCTTGTTGCATGATTTAGAGTAGTGCGGTTAATAGGAAACATTGTGTAATATCCAAAGGAAACAGAGCATGGCATTTTAAAATTTCCTCAGTGAGGCAAGAAAATTGTCTGTCACAACTAACATTTTCAAAAGGATAGGTAAAACATTATAGGGAAGACAATATTCATCAGATAGCTCACAGACAAAATCAGACAGATGTTTTTTTACACACTGTGATAAAAGGTACAAAATATAAGAGAGAAGAATGACTCAATGTTGAAATGCCTTCTGAACAATGCAGACATAATGTCTCATCCAGGAGAAATGAAAGTAGCACATTAAAGCACATTAAAACATGGAAGAGCTAATGCCCCTCCCCATGCTTTTTGGTGCTCTGCTTGTCAGATATTTAAACTGCAAACTAGCAGAAACTATTTCTGTAAGTGAAAGTCCCTCAGAATGTTGCTGGCAAATAGGTAGGTATCCTGCCTGCCCTGGTGATCTTCAGTTTACAATTAAACTAAGGTTGAGATTGACTAGTTGCTGTGCAGGGGGTTTAGTAGATTCTGAACAAAGGATACTGGCACATTGGATGCAATTTTATTACATTCGGTGACTGAAGATCTGGCCAAACTTAGATTGTATGAAGAAAGAAATGAAGAAGAGAACCTGATACTAAAGTATTTTTAATTCAACATATTGATAGGATCTTGATACACAATGGTAGATAATAATTGTAGGTTAGCAAGATGATTTTGACTTATGGTGGCCCTTACCAAGATTTTTCAGGCAGATAGAAATTGTTCAGAATTCTTCTTCTGGTGATGTTCTGCAACTGTTTGTCCAAAGTTATACAGGATGGTTCTTCTCCAAGAAGGCACAGTGAGGAATCAAACTCCTGACTACTAGCACGCCTTACTTGATCTCAGCCAAAAGGCTGAGAAACAATTAAATAGCACCCTAATTTTAGACTTAGACTACTATCACTTCCTGGCTGAGATCAAATATGGCATGGGTAGTCAACCATCAGTCTACTATGTCTTAAATACCATAAAAATAAATCAATAGATACTTACTTCTTGGGAGACAAGCAATGAGAAACCTAGGTAGCACAATAAAGAGTAGAGAGATCACCCTGCCAACAAAAGTTCATATAGTCAAAGCAATGGTATTCCTGGTAGTAATGCACACCTGTGAAAACTGGACCATAAGGAAGGCTCCACACAGAAGAATTGTGGTGCTGGAGGAGACTCTTGAGAGTCCCCTGGACTATGAGGAGAACAAATTAGTTGATCCTGAAGGAAATCAACCCTGAATGCTCATTAAAGCTCAAGTATTTTGGTCACCAAATGAGAAGAGAGGACTCACTACAGAAGGCATTGATGCCGGGAAAGATAGAAGGAAAAAAGGAGAAGGGGTCACCAGAAGATGAGGTGGATATATGGCATTGTAGATGCAATGGATGTAGATTTGAGTGGGCTGAGGAGGATGGTGGAAGATAAAAGAGAATGGCACACAATGGTCCAAGGGGTCACAAAGAGTCGGACTTGACTGTGAGACTGAACAACAACAACACATTGATCACATTTTCTAGACTCCACTGATGTTATTTAGTAGTAGTAGTAGTAGTAGTAGTAGTAGTAGTAGTAGTAGTAGTAGTAGTAGTAGTAGTAGTAGTAGTAGTAATAGTAATAGTAATAGTAATAATAATAATAATAATAATAATAATAATAATAATAATAATAATAATAATAATAATAATAATAATAATAATAATAATAATAATAATAAATTTATTTATTTATTTATTTATTTAGATTTATATTGCCGCCCACTTGCCGTGGCGACTCAAGGGCACCTTACATTAAGAAAAAAACAACACAGCACAAACAGCTGAAGTCCATTCCTCCTCCTGGCCAGAGGACGCTAGTCTTATCCTTCTCTGGGCAGGCAGAGCCCAGAATTAGGAAGTGGAAGCTTCCATATAAAAACCTTAAAACTGTTAAAATTTAAAAATAAAATCTAAAAAAGATTAAAACTAATTGTTTTAATGAGGATTTGTTTGCTATTATTTAGGGTTTTTATTACTGTTATGTTCTACATCCATACTTTCAGATGCCCTACCTAGAATGAAGACTTAGTTGTGTGATAGATAGATAGATAGATAGATAGATAGATAGATAGATAGATAGATAGATAGATAGATAGATAGATAGATAGATAGATAGATAGATAGATAGATAGATAGATAGATAGATAGATAGATAGGCGGGTGGGCGGGCGGGCGGGCGGGCAGGTGGATGTTCCCTTCCTTCTTTTTTCATTCTCCTTCTGAGATTCCACATTTTTGTTTGGAGACAGAGCCAAATTCCTAGGCCATAACCCAGAAGGGTGCTTCCACTGGATTCTACACTTTCCAGCAGGGTCAACAATCTTCCTTTGCCTCTGTGGCCCCTAAAGAGACAAGTAAACCATTTGGAACAGTGTGATGCCAAGACCTCCTGTTCCAAATGGTTTACTTGTAAACCATTTGGAACAGGAGGTCTTGGCATCACACAGGGACCACCACACCACTGTTATAATGCAATGGATTGGGGCACCTACTGCAGGGCTCATGGTTATAATTTCCTCAGAAAAATATTTATCCAGCAGGGCATAGCACCTTACTAAGCAGCAGCACTCTCTATCTCCCTCTGGAAAAAAGGATAGTCCAATAATATTCTGCTTTATCTTTAGGGAAAGTTAGGCAGTTCTCTCTCCTTCTCTCTTTTTTCTTTTCCCATTTTCCTTACTGGTTGATCTTTTCTGCCTCTACAGTGCTTGACCTCAGTTTCATCTTTGAGGATTTCCTATTCCTGGCAAAAGGCCATTTCTAGATGAAATCAGAATTATGGGAGGAATTAAATTTAAATGGCAAGGTGATGCCCCAGAGGCTTTTGGTAGATTGCCATGGAGTGAGGTTTTTCCTTGGAGGTTAGGTGATTCCTACCCCTTCTCAGCATTTGGAAGCTATACAAGGGCCCTGGGGATGACATGTGTAGTCTCTACTCTACTCACTCCAATCCAACTCTACCTTGTTCCTCAAAACTGAGGATGTTTAAAAGATAGTCACTTCTCTTGCATGTTTAGTATGCTGGTGAGCATCACCATGAGTGGGGACCATGAGTAAAGGGGGTTGCTATCTCAAGTATGTTTTTGAATCATTTCCACTTGAGGGGGCATTTAACAAATTTGTCCAAAGAGAGAACAAATTATTAGTGGTGTCCTAAAAAGTAGTTTCAAACTTAAAAAATCATATGAAAATCAGTAAGTTTTAATACAAAGAAACCTGGCAAATCAAAATTCATGGTGGAATTTCATCCTGAGAACACTTCTAGCAGCACCACAAAATCAGTTTGCTCCAATAATCTATAATAAAATAGTATTACATGACTAGAATCATGCTTACCAGTCAATTTTCTGAATCAAATATAACAGAAATGCAGAGAACATTAAGGCTAATTCAATTTTGTAATATGGTATAATCATGAAAAATGTTCCTTCAAAAATTACAATAATATGATTAGGCTCATCATGAAGATATTTATTAGTCGCAGCAAGAATTATTTGGATTAGTAAATCAAATTATTACACAGCATGTTACAGAATAAACTCTAACACTACTGCTCATACCTCCAATTAGGATCACACATACCTCATGCAAATACCTGCTTTCCTCTGTATTTGTACTCCAACTAGTGAATTGCAAATGAAGTCCTTGTTAAAATCAGATACTTCCATTTTTCTTTAACAAGATTGCTTTATTTCTTAAGAGAATTATAAGAAATCAGCTAGTGTATGAAGAGTAAAATTTTCTACTAATAGCCTGGGTTTGATGCAGATGTAAGGAATAATCTTTCAGCACACAGAGAAAATGATAAAGTGTAAAAAGTAGCATTAAATGTCCATGGGGCATAAAAGTGTGGTGTATTCATTCTATGTACTAAATGAAATGTTTTTCATTTGATCTATATATGGAGGACATAAGGAATGTAGTTACAGTAAGCTTAGGGACTCATTGTATTTATGTTGTAATGGACCACAGCTAACAAGTTGAAGCCGAACCCAGACAAGACGGAAATGCTGTTGGTCTGGGGAGCATCTGCCTGTCTAAATGACCAGCTCCCTATGGGGGGGGGGTGATAGCTCTCTCTCCTAGAGAACAGGTGAGGAATTTAGTGGTCATATTTGACCAGCATTTGACCCTTGAGGCACAAATCACGGTGGTATGTAAAGCTGCCTTTTTCCAGTTACACCAAATTGCCCGATTGTGTTCCTTTTTGGACAGGCAGTCCGTTACAGAAGTAGTAATCACACTGGTAGTCTCAGATATTGACTACTGTAATCAGTGGTGGGCATCAGCAGGCTCGCACCAGTTCGTCAGAACCGGTAGCAGAAATTCTGGCTGGCTCTTCCCAACCAAGTTTTGAAATAAAGTAGTCCTAATTCGGGTGCAACGCAGGGCTTTCCCCATGGCACACCCACCATACCACACCCACACTGAGGTAGTAATTTGTTTTGAGCCCACCACTGACTGTAATGCTCTCTACATGTGGCTTCCCCTGTCCCTGCTATGGAGATTCAATGAGTCCAGAATGCAGCAGTCAGGCTGATTACAGCCTGACTGAGAAAATTGGTCATAGCTTCAAGTGTCAACCCCCGGAAGGGGAAAAGGGCCTTCTTAGTGGCACACCAATGATGTGGAATACCATCCACTTGAGCTGTGCAGGCCTCCTTGCTCCAGTCCTTTAAAAAGCAACTGAAGACATTGCTTTTCGAGGAGGCCTTTGCAAATGTCCTGCTGATCCCTGGTTTTTAGATTGGGACCAGCGCATATTCCTTCCAATTTGGCTGTGTGATCAGGCCTCCTGACCACGGTACTTTGCCCCATTATAATGGTCAACTTTGATTGTAAGTTATTATTGTAAGTTTTATGGGGTGTAGGTTCTATGAGGTGTAATTGTTTTTAATGCAATTGTTTTTATGCAAAGTCTTGGAGTTACCTAATCAATAAGCTACACCTATGCTGTTACAATTGCAGAGCCCTTAAGGAGGGACAGCTGTTTTACATTAAGGCATACTATCCTAGACAACTGGTTAGGCAAACACTTAGTACCTAACATCTTTAACTGTTGAAAAGTTGCAGAGTATTTTAGTGAGATATATGAGGTTATTATCAACTATGTTAGATTTTTTAAAAAAAAAAAACAACCAAAGCTTAAAGCTTATTCTGGCTAATATTTCTCACACTAGGTCAGATGGAAGGAACTACAGAATGAACTCACCACAAGGTGGCTTCATTTTGGCAGTTTAGAGTCTGACGTAGACACAAAAGAAGAAGATTGATCATAGGCTGAATTGAAATGTCCTTTCTCCATTTTCTTCCTGTTCTAGGATGTTTGGTTATGGGTTGACATGGTGGCAGTTGGGATAGGTCATGGAAATTGGTTGAAGGATTGGTCCAGTTCTTATTCTTGTTACCTAATATTTTGAAATTTGCCCTTTAATTTGAGTCATACAGCATGAGGGAATACTTTTAACAGATTTTAAGATTTATTACTGAGTCAAGATACAGAGTTTTTTAACTTATTCTCTCTTTGCATTTTTGGCAGCCTAAAATCCATCTCTTTTTCAAAGTATGCAGAAACCTGTCAGCTGGTTAAGATTAGTCATTAAAGACTAAAATACTGTGCAACTTTTCAACAGTTAAAGATGTTAGGTACTAAGTGTTTGCCGAACCATTTGTCTAGGATAGTATGCCTTAATGTAAAACAGCTCTCCCTCCTTAAGGGCTCTGCAATTGTAATAGCACTGGTGTAACTTATTGATTAGGTAACTCCAAGACTTTACTTAAAGCCAGGCTGCCAGGCCACCCTGGATTGTAGCTTTTTAGGAATTGTGGTGGTACATCAATATTGGTAAAAGTATTATTAGCCATGAAGTACCTCCACATTTTAGTTTTCAAAGTATTATTAAATTTTTCCACCACCCCTGCTTTGACTTCATTATTGGTGACAAAGTGATGGACACCATGTACTTTTAGCAATTTCTTTACAGTCCTGGACCTAAGAGTCAGTGAGGTATCACTTCATCTTGGATTCAACCTCAATCTGTTAGCCCTTGTGCAATCCATTATTATGGTCAAACAGAATTCCAGGACCTCCACTGCTTTCTGTATAAGACCCGCAATAAATCATGGCAGATATGTGTTGCAGATTTGCTTCTCAAGGCAGAAACCTCATGGTGCAGTGGTTAAACTGCAGTACTGCAGCCAAAAATCTGTGTATGGTCTAAGTTTGATCTTGATGGGCTCAGGATTGACTCAGCCTTCCATCCTTATGAGGTTGATAAAATTACTACCCAACATGTTGGAGGCAAAATGCTGATCACCTTGTGAACCACCCAGATAATGGTCTAAACACCACGATACAGTCTCTAAGTGTAATTGTTTTTACTGTTACAAAGACTAGCTTGAAATGGCCTGTGGGGTTGGGGCAGTGATGGGATGTTCTCACCAGTTCGCCAGAACCGGCAGTAACTTTTCCCAGTGTTCCAGAGAACCGGTAGCAGCTTTTGGGGCGAACCACCTTCCTTTTCACTGGTTCCCTCACTGCGCATGTGCACCAAGCACTTGGTGTGCATACATGTCTACAGTGCTTGGTGCGTATGCACGGCCTCCTTACTGTCCTCCTTGCTGTCCTTGTGCTGTGGGTGGGTGGGTGGGTTGAGGGGTGTGTGTGTGCTTATTTTTATTTTATTTTATTATTATTATTTATTATTTTTTCTTTGGTGCCGCCCACAATGTCATGTTGTCATGACGTTGGCTCCACCCACACTGATGACATCACGGTGGGGTAGTAAAAAATTTGACATCCCACCACTGGGTTGGGGGAGGATTTCAAACTTCACTCTCAGCATTTGACAGAGATTTTCCTCCCAACTGTTCAAATAAAGCAGGCCCACAGGCCTAATTAGGCCCATGCATATCATTAATCCAGCCCTCGGTGAGATCCCGGGCGCCTCTAGACCCACCCAACTAACCACCCACCACCCAAAGTCATGATACATCACTAATCACAATGGCAGCAGTGGCAGAAATCATGAGGTTTTCCCAGGGTTTTGGACAGCCTGCACCACTGCCCATGGTGGCAGTAGGCTTTTTTGGAGCAATTTTGCTCCATTTGGACAATTGTCTAATGCTTCCCCACTTCATTTAGGCTCTTTGAAAGCCCCACTGAGTAACTTCTGGAGCAGGGCAGAGCTTGCGTCATTGGCTTGTTTCCTAGCATGGAACCAGGAAGTTGCCCAGCAGCACATTCGAAGAGTCGGAATGAAGTAGGGAAGAGTCAGACAATTATCCAAATGGAGCAACCATGCTCCAAAAAGCCTCCTACCGCCGTGGGGAGTGTGCAAGAACCTGAAAAAAATGGTGTGATGGGCACTGCCACCACTGATGATGACAAAAACGTACATCCAGAGAGCAACTACACCTCCAGCCCCCGTCCCATGTGAGGGGGCATATCTGGCAAATGACGCAAAAACATTGCGAACCCCTGAAATAAAGAATTGCCAAATAATCTCCATGTGTCCCTTCTTCCATGTTTCCTGCTTTTGAAATGCAAGGTTCTTATTTGACTGGGGGTGAGTGGGCTGGGGAGAAAGTAATATAGAAATTTGGCAGCCTCTACTAAAGAGTTGGGATCAAAATTTGGTCTATCCAGAAGGCAGGAGAAGCCAATTAAAGCAAAAAAAAAAATCCCTATTTTTTCTAACTTATAGAAAGCAACATTTATCCTTTGTTTTTAATGAAGAGAAGGAAAAAAGTGCAAGAAACAACCAGTCCTTTGGGCCTTCCTCCAGCAGCAATGCCAGATTCCTTCTCATTTGTTATCTAAAACTGAATCTGTGGATGCTTCCCTGTTCTGTATATTTCTTTTCTTCTTAGTGCTACAGAGGGATTTCAAGGAAGCAAACAGCTCAGGAGAACAGATATAATTATAGTCCTGGTTGTCAACCTGAGTAACAACACTGTGGGGCTCAATTTTTTGCATCTCCATAGAAGAATTATGGTATTCACAAAAACTTATATATTTGAGAAAGCACAGAAGTGACAGTATTTCCACATACTTCAGCCCACCAGTCAGGTTACTTTTGCACTGACAAGTTCTTTTTTGCTTCCTTCACATGGGTGGCTGAGTTCAAATATTGTAGTCTGCATAAATCTCAGTTTATAATACAAAACTATAAAGATAAACAGTACAATGTATAGCTCAACTACTGAGCTAAAATGTGGGGAGTGGTTTAAGAAAGGTGCAAAACCTTTAGAGGAAGGATCCTTCTGTATGCTCTCCCTTCTTAAATTCTCTTGATCCAAATTCGTATCTAGATCTTGTGGTCAATAGAGCTGATATGGTAGCACTTTCTGATTGTAATGTTCTTACAGTGGTACCTTGCATAACAAACACATCGCATAGTGAAAATTTTGCATAGTGAAGCATTCGTTATGCAAGGGCGATACCCTGCATAATGATTTTTTTCATTTTGTGGGTTTTTTGGTAACTGGGGTATACCCACTCAATGGGAACCTGAGTTAACAAACTTTTTCCCCATTATGCAGGGTATCTCCCATAGGGAACTGCATAACGAAAAAAATTCATAGTAAAGAGCTCCGTGGAACAGAGTTTTTCGCAATGCAGGGTTCTACTGTATTTTTATTTTTGATCATTGTGTGCAGGTTAAAGAACAGTAGATCTCACAAAGACTTTGGCTGAAGTAAGACTTCAGTGAAACAGGCTGTTTCAATATCCTTCTTGTATTCTGGAAAAGTCTTCTCTTTTCTCTTCTCATTCAGCATAGCTTACTACTTCTAACAATAATAATTGTATAGTGTCAAGTCAATTCTGATTTATAGTGACCTTTTCCAACGTTTTCCAGGTAGAGAATACATAGAAGTGGTTTACCATTCCCTTCTTGTGAAGGTATCCTATGACTCTGCAGCTTGCCCATGATTACACAGTTACTAAACTTTACTGAAATATTATTACACAATTGGGATTGATTTTGTTTGATTATGTCACATTAGACCAGGGGTTGCCAACTTTTAAAAGTTGGGGTCAGGTCACACTCCCTCAGACAGTTGAACGTGCCAGAATGGTGGTTTCCCCTGCCATAAACACTGCCATAAAATGTGTCTGCGGCTGTCATAAATGTGCTTATGACAGCAGCGGACACATTTTACAGCTGTTGTAAATGTCTCTGCATCCATTTCCAGTGGCGCCAGCAATGCCGGCGCTATGAGCTGGGGACAACCCACAAGCCATAGGCTGCTCGCCCCTGCATTAGACCATTAGTATTTATTTTTCCTTTCTCCATGCCATGCTGTTTTTCACTTTTTGATGCAGTGGTACAAACACCAGCCACTGCTTACTGGGATAATGGCCAGTGATGTCAATCATTTATCCAAAATGGATGGTGATGCCTCACAAATACACACACCAGTCATATATATTCACAATTCCCCAACAACAACAAAAAAGGTTGGTTGGTTGGTTGATTGGTTGGTTGGTTGGTTGGTAAGAATTGGAAATGGGGGGAAGAGAGGAGCCTAAGGTAGCTGCTGGAGTGATTCCTGTCATCTCCTTCTTCAAACAAAGAAAAAAAGGTCCTAAATGTGTTAAAAGTACTATGGAACTCACCAAAAGATAACTACTGCAGTCCTGTGGATGATAAGGTATCATGGGAAGTGTTGAAGGTCTTGTGGACAAACTCTATGCTGATAAATTTTTTGTCGAAAAAGATTGGGGAGAAAAGTGCTATGAAGCAGAGGCCTTTGGCTGCAAGACTTTTTAAAGCAATAGAACTGCCATCTCCCTTTTGTTGCTGTTTGGACTTTCTTATTTTTTCACCTCTTTGCCTTTGACACAATCTTGGAGGAAAAAAGCTTGACACAAGATTGGTTTTGTGAAAGAGTGTCTACAGTTTACATTACATCCAGTAAAGCTGTTGTTGTTCCAACTTTAGAGGGAGGAACCACCACATTGGGCTGAGCCGGTGGAGCTGGCAGGAAGCCAGAGTGCTTTTTGTGATAAGATAAAACTCTGTGGTTATAAACTAAAACAAAGCTGTACTTTTGCTTTCTAAGTCTCTTAGTAGCCTCTGAAAAAATATTTGTGGACTATTGATAGCTGCATGTTGTTGAGCAAATACAATAATATCATCTACCGGAAGAAAGACAACAGTAAGAGACTCTTTTTTTCTAATCTTAGTTTCTTTGAGAGGCTTACAAGTGTTACTACAGCAGTGGTGGTCCAACACAAATGAAGAAGAGAGTTTGGAAAAAAGAGACTGTATCTGATAAAGCATATAGACGTCTTGTTGGTGCCAACGACAGTCCAATAAATAAAGAAGAAACTGAAGATATGGAGGCAAGACTACCCTCTAAGGAAAAAAATGAGTGGAGATTTGACTCTGTGGGAATTAAAAGAACTTTTGATTACAAAATCTAATGAAGATAAAAAAGAAATTAAGCAGTTCGTTAAAGAGGCGGTTAAAGAGGTGGTGAAAGAGGTGGTCAGAGAGGAAGTGCAGTCTCTGGAAAAATCAATTTCTGGAATAAATATGAGAACCAATGCCTTGGAATCAGAGGTTAAAGACTTGGTGGAGACTACACTAAAGCATTAAAATATTATGGACAAAAGATGTAAGCAATTGGTGAAGCTACAGGATCAATTGAAAAAGAAAAACATCAGGATTAAGTTCTTCCCCGACATGGACAAAGACAATTTAAAAATCCAAGTGTTTAAATGGTTACAAACCTTTGCTTTGGACTCTGGCCCAATTAAAGAAGAAGAGATTGAAGCAATTTTTAAGGTTGGTCAAGAAAGAGGTCAATGCCCCAGAGATACGATAATCACCTTTGTATCAGTTTATAAAAAAGATCAAGTAATGGACTATTTAAAGAAGCATGGCGACTCTGGATTAAAGATAGGAGAAGTAAACGTACAAGTATATCATGATTTAAGTAATGAGACAATTCAATGGAGAAGAGAGATGAAGCCAATAACTGAAATTTTGTTTAATCATAATATTAGATATCAATGGGGTTTCCCTATCTTCTTAAAGATATTTCATGATGGGAAGGTTGTTAGTGTAGAGGACCCAAAGGAGGCAATGAGGCAGCTTGAATTACTAAAAATTATAAAGGTGGGGGACCCAACCTGGGAAAAACTGGTTAAAAAGCTATATGGAGAAGGTGTGGAAGGGTCAAAGGGGAAAGAGGAGTATCAAGCAAAGGGGAGAGACCGTTCAAGGGAGAAACAAAGGGAGAAACCTTTAAGTTATGGAAATGGAGAGGAAATAAGAGAAGAAGAGAAGGATGCAGAGGTGTTTGGTGCAAAGAGAAAGCCAAAAGCCAAAAAGTAAAAATAATATAGAAATAGGCAATAAAGTGGTAACAATTTAGGAATAAGGATAGAATAAGGACCAATAGAATTAAGATAGAGGAAAAATTAAAGAAGGAGATGGGGAACAGCAAAGGAAGGAATTTAGAATAGAAGGGATGGGCTCTCCCTCCTCCCACCCCTAGTCCCTGAATGGGAGCCCCCAGGCAGTATCTGACCTGGTGGGGGGGAAGCTTTGGAGTCTTGTGTGCGGGTGGGTGGAGGATTGTATAATGTGGGTTTCTTTTCTTGTTGTTGTTGTTGATGTTTCCTTGTTGTCTTTTTGTGTTAAGCGTTTCTTATATGTTTTATTGTCTGATTTATTGTTTAATAGAAAAAGCAAAAATAATAATAATTGGAAATGGAGCAAGTTGTGGACCATCTAGTAAGTGCTGTCTAGTAAGTACTTTGTTCTGCAGGTGACTGAATGGAACATTACCAATCATGCTGGCATGGTAGTGCAATGCATGCTAGGTTCCTTTCCAAAAGAAATGGTTTGATAAAACTACAGCTTTGTTTAACCCATATTTTACAATGTACCCCCTTTTCCTCCTTGCTGTGACTACAAGATGTACAAGTTGTACAATGCTATCTGCTGACATTGTGCTGCTGCAGCAGCAGCTGTTTCTCCCCCCCCCCCCCAATTGTGTCATTTCATCCTGAACACACTTCACAGAAAATAGTCTGGCAAAATCTGAAATGGGAAGGGGAACATTTAAGTTGGAAACTTCTTTGAATAGGAGTTTTATTAAGAAATGTATTATATTAGTATAATACAATACTAATAATATACAGTAATACAGTGTGATGATTGAGTAGCACCCCTTTCATATTGCAACAGCAGTATATTAGGCTAATAGGATTCAGTCTTAATATCCTGTGATGAATGATGTACTAGCTATTGTGTTAAATTATGTATATTAGAAACTACTGTCTGTGGAGCTACCTCAAATTTTGTTTCTTACAGATAGAATGGCCTTAGTAATGATACTGATATAAATACTAATGTAGATTTAGGCTTGCAAACAAGTTGCAAGTGACCTCCTAGCCCTTCTTCAGCAGGATTTGCTTTATCATTATGTGTAGTTTTTCTGTTTTGCATATGGATAAAAGGGGGAACAAACTCATCGTATTTTAAAGAATTATACGCAGGCCATTTCACTCATTCCTCCTACATATAACAAGAAGCATTTTAAAATTCAGGATCTTTTTTGATAGTACTTGCAATATCTTATTGCGGTGGGGGTAGGATCTACTATACACAGTCCTTCTTGTTCTTGTTCTTGTTCTTGTTCTTGTTCTTGTTCTTGTTCTTGTTCTTGTTCTTGTTCTTGTTCTTGTTCTTGTTCTTGTTCTTGTTCTTGTTCTTGTTCTTGTTCTTGTTCTTGTTCTTGTTCTTGTTCTTGGGCTTGGGCTTGGGCTTG
The DNA here is from genome assembly GCA_030440675.1 of Furcifer pardalis. Classification (NCBI taxonomy): domain Eukaryota; kingdom Metazoa; phylum Chordata; class Lepidosauria; order Squamata; family Chamaeleonidae; genus Furcifer; species Furcifer pardalis. The sequence goes on along the minus strand of CP126891.1, from coordinate 108,415,517 downwards.
GGCTTGGGCTTCGACTTCGGCTGCTTCTGTTCCTAGTTCTGTGTCTGGGCCAGACATGAAATTGCCAAAATGAAGGCACCTTTTGGAGAGTTCTTTCTGCAGTTCCTTTCTCCTGACCTAGTGTGAGAAAGATTAGCCAGCAACACAAGGTCGCTGTTACCAGGCTACACCTGATTGTGGTTCAAAAATACCATAAACTTCAAGGATGGTCTTTCTGTGTACCCCTAACCCATGCCTAAAATACACTTTATTATATTGCTATCAATGCTATCAATGGTTAAATGAAAGACTTACAGAAGATCATGGAATCCAGGGTCAAAGTGTGATAATGAGTCCAGGAATACAGAATGGATGGAGTTTTTTAAAACAAAAAATAAGTCTGCTATATTGTTTCAGGCAGACAAGTCTAGAGCTTAGATTGCATAATAGAACCAGCATAATCCATAGCTGAAAAAATACAGTAATACAAGAGTTTTCAATCTTTTTTAAGATGGGAGCCTGGTCATGCTCCCTCAGACAGCTTTGGCGCCGGACAGACATTTTGTCCTTCCTCCACCACATGGCACTTCCTGATGTGGTGGAGGCAGGGAGGGGCCACATGAAATGGTGCCGCAGGGCCCATCCAGCCCGTGGGCCGCAGGTTGAGAATCCCTGCAGTAATAGCTAGAAGCCAAAATGGATTTGGCAAAAACAAATCCTTCCAGACTTATCTCATTTTTCAATTGGGTAGCTTTCTTGGTAGATGGTACGAATTCTGTAGATTTCAGCAAGGCCTTTTTCAAAATGCCCCATGATATTCTGATTAGAAAGCTAGCAAGGTGAATAGCACAAGTGTCAACTGGATACACAGTTGATTACGGAGTCATACTCAGAGAGTGCTTATCAATGGACCTTATCAAAGTGGGGTACCTGGGCCCAATGCTCTTCAACATTTTAATTAATGACTTGGATGGGGGAGTGCAGGAAATTTGCAGATGACACAAAACTGGGTGGAATAGCAAATACCTCAGAAGATAAAATTCAAAAAGAATCCTGACAGGCTTCAACACTGGGCTGAATAGAATTAAACTGAATAGGGATACTGCATTTGCCAGCATATAAGATGCATTGGAGTATAAGATGCACCCCATTATTATCAAAATAGGCCACTATATACAGTATAGGCCACTATATACAGTATAAGATGCACCCCATTTTTCCCAGTGGATCTTATATGCCAGCAAACAGGGTATGTACAAAGTTCTAGGAAAAAATCAAAATGCACAGTTAAAAAGATGATTTTGGAATTGTTATAGATCACAAGCTAAATATGAGTCAACAGTGCAATGTGGCTACAAAAAAATGCAAATGCTACTTTAGGTTACATTAATAGAAGTATAGTCTCCAAAACCCCACAACTACTAGTCTCTCTATTAAGCACTAATTAGACCACACCTAGAGTATTGTGTACAGTTATTGACACAACACTTTAAGAAGGATGTTAACTGGAACAAATTCAGAGGAGAGCAACAAGAATTATCAGGGGAGTGGAAATGAAGCCCTTTGAGGAAAGAGTGAAAGAATTGACTATGTATATTGAAAAAGGGGAACTTAGGGGGGATAGGACAGCACTTTATAATTACTTGAAAGATAATCATAAATAAGAGGGGCAGGATCCTTTCTCAATCATCCTAGACCTAGAGTGAAGGACATATAGCAATGGACTCAAGTAACAGGAAATCAAATATAGGCTGAATGTCAAGAAGAACTTCTTAATTGTTAACTAAAGACAAATGTCGCCCTTGCTCAAAAGTCTATCATATCTGACTCTAGGGTTCAGTGTTCATTTGTGCTTATAGCCAAAGAGCCACAGCTGTCTGATTCTGCTGATGTTTCAATGGACATGTGGGAGGCATGACTAGGAGTGCATTGAATGCTATTTACCTTCCCACCAAAGTGGTACTGATTTATCTACTTGAAATTTCTTGCTCTTCAACTGGTAGGTTGACAGGAGCTGGGACAGAGACTCACTCCATCAAGCAGCCCTCAAGTATCGATCTGCTGACCTGCCAACCTTCCAGTCGTCATGTTCAGCATCTTAACCACTAAGCCACCACTGTCCCACTCTTAATTGTTAGAGCAGTGCAAAAATGGAACCAATTATTTGGGGATGGGAATAGTGAGCACTCCAATGCTGGAGGCCTTCAAGGGAAAATTGAACAACCATCTGTCAGAGCTGCTTAGATTTGGATTCCTACCTTGAGCAAGAGGTTGGATTTGATGGATTCATTGGCCTCTTACAAGTCAATTATTCTATGATTCTATAATATTTTTAATTTGATTCTGTGCCAAAGTCCTCACTGTTATATACCACTAATTCTAAACATCATATTTCTTCCAAATAAATTTACAAAATCTATACAGTAATACCCCGGATAACGCGAGTACAGGATAGCGCTAAAACCGCATAACATTACAAGATTTTCGGAAAAATCTTGTATCAAATAACGCGATTTTTAACATTATCTGGTACAAGCGTATGCGTGGGGGGGAGTTGGATTGGGTAGAACATCTACCCAATCCAACCCCCTCCCCAGCGCCTGCCTGCCTTTCCCCCCACGCTACTGCAGGGTTCCCTCTGCTTATCTTCCTTCTGCTTCTCCGACTCCCAGCTGATAGCAAAAGTCTTGTTTTTTTTAAACTGCAGAGAAGGGGGGGAGAGAAAGGAGTTTCTTTCCACTTGCTTTACTTCCTGATTTGAAAAAAAATACAGAGATGTGATTGGTTCTCTAGATCATGTGATCTAGAGAACCAATCAAACAGGAAAGGGGGAAAATACAGAGATGTGATTGGTTCTCTAGATCTTTGTGATCTAGAGAACCAATCACATCTCTGTATTTTTTTCAAATCAGGAAGTAAAGCAAGTGGAAAGAAACTCCTTTCTCTCCCCCCTTCTCTGCAGTTTAAAAAAACCAAGCCTTTTGCTGTCAGCTGGGAGTCGGAGAAGCAGAAGGAAGGTAAGCAGAGGGAACCCTGCAGTAGCGTTGGAACTGCACTTTCTCTGACCCTACTGTAGTCGCATGGGGGTGACTTTAAAGGTAATAAATAATAAATAATAAATAAATAAAGGTAGGGACGTCTCTTTCTTTCCCTGCCTGCCTTTAAAGCGGTTTGTCCCTGAAGTCAGGGCTTTATTTTTAGCGTTGTTCGATGCATGTATCGGACAACGCTAAAAACCGGATAACGTCATGACTTGTGGAACAAAGTCATAACGTTATCCAGGGTATTACTGTATCTGGGAAAAGAATATTCCCGTAATTTATCTCAGAATCCATTGTTTTATACTACTTTCAGGCATTTTCTATCCTCCCCATCCTCTTTTAAAGCATGCTGCTCTTCTTAACATCAGGCACAGCTCAGCTTTTCTTTATTTGATTTACATAGCAATAAATGAGGGCTACAGCCTGATTTAGCATTCCCTGTGCTCCATGGGGAATGCAGGCAAATATTAAGTTCAAGTCCCACAACCATTTAGGTTTCATAAGACCATTATTCTTCAATATTGCAGTGTATATATTTATTTTGCCAGCCTGATTCAAAAAGTGTTTGGAGAGCACTCATGAGCAGGGCTGTGGTTGAAAGAATCTCAGGATTCTTTTTATTTTTATTTTTGATTCAGTCAAAAGCACTGAGTGTGGAACTGTTCTATGGTGTGTGTGTGTGTCTGTCTGTCTGTCTGTCTGTCTCTCTCTCTCTCTCTCTGTGTGTGTGTGTGTGTGTGTGTGTGTGTGTGTGTGTGTGTGTGTGTGTGTGTGTGTGTGTGTGTGAGAAACATTTATAGCTGGTCAGATAGCTCCATATATAACTATGAAAATAACTGTGAAAATGAATCTGTGGCATTCGTACTACAGCTTGGTTACTATTATATCACTTCAAGCAAATCATCCTGTCCCATGCTCACATTGTGTCATGCTTTCTTCTGACCAACTAAGAAATTAAATTGCTCCTCTTCTCCCAAATCAAGCAAACTTGAATGATGTTTCTTGGCTAATCCAACACTAAAGAAAAGGAAAGGAAAATGACAGCCAGCACTTGTCCCATGACCTTTTCCCAATCCAAAACCCTCATGATAAAATCTCAGTAATTTACTGTTACAAACATTGGCAACACTGGCAGTGTTCTGACTTTTGTTGTTGTTCAGTCGCACAGTCAATTCCGACCCTTTACGACCCCATGGACCATTGCATGCCAGGCACCTCTGTCCTTCACCATCTTCCTTAACCTGCCCATCTCTGTGCCCATTGTGTCTCCAATACCATCTAGCCATCTAATTTTCTGCCGCCTCCTTCTTCTTTTGCCCTCCACCTTTCCCATCATCAAGGCTTTCTCAGATGAATCCTCTCTTCTCATTTGATGTCCAAAGTACTTTAGTTTCATCTTTACTATTTGACCTTCTAAGGAGCAGTCAGGGTTGATTTCTTCTAAGATTGACCTATTTGTTCTCCTCACTGTCTAGGGTATACTAAAAACTCTCCTCCAACACCATATTTCAAAGGTCTATTCTTCTGTGCACAGCTTTCCTTATGGTCCAGCTCTCACAACAATACATTGCCACTGGGAATACCACTGCTTTGACTATGCGGATTTTTGTTTGCAAGGTGATGTCTCTAATTTTCACTATGTTTCCCAGGTTTAATTTATTTGATTCAAATAAAAATTCAGAACTTTGGGGGTCACAACTTTGACGGTCATGTAGGCCCTACATTGCAGAATGGAAAGACAATGTAGAATAGCAGATGTCCATTCAACCTCTTCTCTAAGCTAGGCCTATCTATCTCTTTTATCTCATGGGTCTCCAGATCCTGTTTATAGACCAGAGCTTCCAAATGATACTAGAGCTTCCCAGTCATACTAGAACTATTTGTATTCTGGCTGAATAGCCCAGTGTTTTAGGTTTCTGGCTGTGAAACCAGAGATTGGAAATTGATTGATTGATCAATTGATTTAATGATTGACCAATTGATCTATTGATCAGTCAATTGATTTGATTTGGATTGAATTGAAATGAATTCCATCCCAATCAGTGTAGGCACCACTCTGGGCAGCTGACAACATTAAATAAACCAGACAGATGTAAAATAATACAAGTTACATCAGTTCAAACAAATTTACCAGACTAACATGTATCATTAATAATAAAAAATTATAACATCACAGTTCCCTGAATGTAATTAAAATAGAAGTTCTACAGTTCTGTAATCAATTCACTACCAAGGGAAATGATTGCTGGAAAAGGAATGTCTTTAGTTGTTTCCAAAAAGCCATTAAAGTGGAAGCAGATCTAATTTCCACTGGCAGCATGTTCCATAATAAACGAGGCACAGCAGAAAATGATCTTGATCTGGTCACAGCCTTTTAAAAAATTCTTTAGGCATGACTATATGCAATTTAAGCATCTGGGTGCTCTGGACATAATTTTGTAGGAAAAGGTACTCCTGCAGATAACATGGTCTTAAAATATTGAAGGGCTTTGTGAAGGTCGGAGTTCGATTCCCGAGTACTGCACGATGGAGTGAGCTCCCATCTCTGTCCCATCTCCTGCCAACCTAGCAGTTGAAAGCAAAAAATTGCAAGTAGATAAATAGGTACTACTTCAGTGGGGAGGTAAACAGCATTCCGTGCACTCTAGTGTTGAGGCATGTTTGTCACATGTCCATGGAAATGTCTGCAGATGCAGACAGTACTTGCTTTTTAGCTATAAACAGAGAGGAGCACTGAACCCTAGAATTGGATATGACTGACTTTCGAGCAAGGGTGACCTATGTTAACATCACACCTTGAACTTGGCATGGAGTACAATGGACAACCAATGCAAGCTAGTTAGCACCAGAGCGATATAGTTATATCAGTCAATACCCCTAACATATTATCAGCATATTGATGAAAACAAACTCCAAATCTCCTAGTGACCTCACCCCGTGGTCTTACATAGATATTAAACTTCATTAGAGAGATGGCTGACTCCATTTTCTTTTATTCATGGATATGACAATACCTTCCCCAGCTGTACTCTCTGGTCATAACCCAAAAGAAAGGACTGGAGCCAGACTAAAGCCATGCCTCCAATGCCCAGAAGGATACTGTGGTTAACAGTCTCAAAGGCTGTTGAGAGATCTACCAATAGTGAGGCATTGCCCCAGTTAGCCTCTCTTAGAAGGTTATCCAGCAGAGTGATCAATGCTGTTTCAGTGACATGTTGAGTTCTGAACCTAGACTGAAATGGACCGAGGCATGGCTTTGCACCTCTAACATTTCCCTGCTGTCTTTAGCAACAAATTACTGGACAATGTTTCTACTGCCATGTTTTATAAAACATTATCTTGTGTTTAGTAATTGTCTCAATTGACATGATTTAGCTTGTTGGTATTCTGCCAAAAAGCTTGATTTATTTGAAATGGCATTTTACAAATCTCCAAAGATCTGTCTCTCCCTCCCTCCCAAATAAATTCTACTACAAACACTACTATTTTATCTAAGGAAATAATCATTTTTGTTGTTGCATTCTCTTTAACATTTTCATGGAATACATTCATTGTTGGCATTTGAGAACTTTAAAAGTCTCTCACACAACAGACCAAAAATGGAAACTATCTGCCATGTAAGAAGAAGAACACATGGCACACAGTTGAAAAGTGAGCAATGTGTAGACACATATGTACACATCAGCTGTCCGTGCTGGTCCGGTGTTTTTTTTAAATTCCTTTCTTTGAAAAAACAGCTTTAAATGAAGGGCAGTACCATCACATCCATTTCAGAGAATGATTTAGGTAATGGGCAGAACCAGAAAAACTGGAGTGACCAGTGCTTTGACCCAAAATCCCAAAATTCAGGGGGGAAATTGCTTGATGAAAACAACCAACTCCTAACATAGTTATTTGCTGCTAGAAGGGATCAAAACTGCCCATCCTCAATGTGGATCTCACTTACAGCTGCTCCTTACTCCAAAGAAGGTGACACAAAAGAGGATGGGTTTCCACCACCATAGCTTGTTTCTAATGTCATCATTTATTTAGAGTACAACATTTCAATTAGGTCACATAGTTATAAATTTAAGAGGACAGTGTAGATAATATGCAATGACATTAAAGCAAGTAAGCAACAAGAACAGTGGACTTCACACATTTTAGGCAAATGCCAAGAGAACCATTTGTAGTTAAGTTCACACTAGCTGGTTTTAAATTATCTGAACAGTCCCACCAGGAAGTCTTCTGCAAGACAAAGCTCTCCAGGGCAGTTGCTGAACAAAATGCATGACTGAACTGGATGAAATGGATGACTGACCACAGGGAATAACTGAGTAGAAATGAAAATTTCAAAGCACATGGGTTTTAATTGATTGGATCATGCAATGCCTCAAAGAATAGATTGGGCAATGTTATTGATTTTCTCATGTAATATCATGCTATCATTTTGCAAGAAATAAATATAGTGGTATTCATTAGTAACAGTGAAAATGAATAACTATTTATAGACTTGAAAGGAATGTTCTGGATAAGCAGAACATTACTTGTTCAAACCAAAATTGTGCTGGATTTAAGTCATCAGCAGAAACTACATGTTTGCAGATAGTACACAGTAAACTTTTTACAATGGGTTATCTCAAACCAGAGTAAAACCACTGGAAACACATATTCTATTTTAATGCTTGTGTGTTGCATAACTTGATTGCTGTGGCAGTGACTAGGGAGAGCATTGGCAGCCATGGCAATGGTGGGGTCACTCCAGCTGTCAAAGACAACGATGACAACACTGCCAGCATATTTGCAATTGCCGCCATCTAGTCACCTGTTGGACAAGCTCTCTCATTCAGCTGACTGTTGACTGCAGCACTGGCAACAGCAGAAGTGGTAGCAGAAAGGTTTGTGTCATGTGAACTAATGAAAATTATATGAAATTCAACCCATTTTTTTTAATCCAGTGTACTTGTAGACATGATCAGCATCATATTGCTGCTTACTAAATCCTTCTTCTTTTTTCTTTCTCAATTTTGCAATGAGATGAAATCGTACACAATAGGAAAAAATTCTCCAAATAGTGGCAATCTGCTGATGTTGATGCCATTCCTGTTCGACACATGGAATGTGCCCAATATATACATTATATACATACATTATATACATACATTATATACATACATTATGATTAATTAACAAAACTTTATTGTTAACAGGGAAGGAGAAGAAATAATATGTTACCCATTTTAGTCACATGTTGACACATAAATTAAATTCCAGTATTGCTTGCTCAGTTTGTTTTATAGTCGGTGGCAGGAAAAGACTAAAGCTGAAATGATAGAACCTAAAAGAAAAAGAATTCTTACTTACTTAAAATCTTCCTATTATCATGTAGGTTGCATGCTGTGAGCCTCTGCTGAGATAGGAAAACAGAGAAAGAAAATGTAGAAGTAAAGGTGATAAAATTCATAGGTAGACAGCTCAGTATTGATCAGCTGTCCAATGAGACCCTTCTGCAACATTTATCCATTCAGGCTTATGGAATCTTTTTTTTTTTTTTTGCTGATGAAATATAGCATTGCTACATTTTCCAATAAATCACCCTGTAGCTGTTAATTTGATAGAGGCCACCATTGTTGCACATTGTAACACAATTAGAAACACAAAGCAATCCTTACACGTCTTGAAAAGTGTAATGAATAAGTTAAATTGTGAATTACTTTACCAGAACGTACAGCATTTCCTCAGTCTGAAACTAAATAAATAAATAAATAAATCTTTTCCCCCTCTTTATTGTGCCTTTTTTGCTCTAAAGAAAAATGTGTTGTGACACTGAATATATATATCTTATCTTTCTTGTTTCAGTTAAGTAATTCTGCTAAAAGCATAAAGATGGCATGTTGACAGATTTTGCCATTTTGGTCTTTATCTGTAGTGACCCACACTTTGAACACATATAAGTCTTAGACAGAGATGGGTGGAGAGTCACTTGAGCCATCATCAGAAATTGAATCAATTGACTGAAATTCTAATGGTAAAACTGTCAGCCAGCAGCTGCTGGAATCCTAGACCTGTGAACCAGGACCTACCAATACTAAAATGTCAATCAACCTTTGGCTGGACACCTGAAAGGAACCGTAGTCTTCCCTGCTAAAACTCACATCCCTTAGATGGGAATACAATGGAGTGCACATCTTCTGGCTTGAAGACTGTTCCTTTTGAGCTCTTCAGAGAGAACTTGGCAAAACGTGGAAAGCCTAGAAAGAGTCAAGGGGTTGAAAAGGACATAGTTGGCGGTGAAGACCTTCAGGTCTGTGATGACTTCTGAATGAATTCTCCAGGACTGGTTAAAGCTATGAATGCAAGTTCCCCTCTATATGTGCTTCCATCTTTGCACCAAACTGGTACCCTGCATAGGAAACTGGATGGTTCACGAAAAAAAAAAAAAACCAATGAAAGCAGGACAGAGTGTTTTGCTTCTCTAACCTTGACCTATCAGTTGATTTCCTTCACATTTGTGAATGCTTACCTTATTGGAAATGAGTACTCTATAGGTACTCATTTCCAAAGATGAATGTTTTAGCTTCTGAAAGTTTTACTGCTCATATGTATAAGGTGTTTCTAGCTCATAACAGAGCAATTCATTTAGCAATCACAATTCATTTGATAACCATGTTTCCTATACGTATTTATACAACCAGTTAATAATAAAATTATATAAAGGTAAAGCTCACCCTAGCTTGAAAGCCAGTCATATCTGACTCTAATGTTCAGTGCTCATCTCTTTTCCCATACCTGAAGAGCCAGCTTTGTCTGCATCTGCAGACGTTTCTGTGGTCATGTGGCAGGCAAGACTAGAGACTAGAGCACAAGGAATGCTGTTCACCTTCCCACCGAAGTTGTCCCTATTTAGTTACTTGCAATTTCTTGCTTTCAAACTACTAGGTTAGCAGGAGCTCATTCTGTCCTGCAGTATTCTGGTATCAAACTGCTGACCTGCCACCTTCCAGTAAGTGTCTTAGCCACTTGAGCCACTGCAGTCCCCATTAAATTATATAGAAACACAGAAATTATATAGAAGCACAAAAACATCTTTACCCATTTTATTGAATTGGCAGTAATCATATTCATCTATTTATTTCTAGTATTTTGACAAATAAAACATAATATAGAGTATCATTAAGATCCAATGCATTATTCCTGCGCTTCATTGCTATTTTTATCAGTTCTTGAAGTACTGAGATGCTTAATTTGTGATAGATTCCTTGGGGATAATTTCCAAAGTAATATGAAGCTAATCTCAAGTGACATTAGAGTTGGCACACACACAAAACCCACACAAATAAGGCCAGCATTCTTAATTCCACAAAGACTCTTGGATAACAAGTTTGAGGAGTCTTCCTTGATCCAACCTGTGCTTCTATCTCCCCTGATGCCAACAAAAGCTGACAATGTTTTTAGAAGATCCACATGGTTTCCTATCTGTGTGGCATCATTTACTATTTTGTTGAAATTTCAAGTGGAATAGGGTAGAGTACAGAGAGCAGTCAATCAAACAAACATTGATTTAATGCTTTAGCTTCATGTATTCCAGATGGATCACAAAGAATCCAGAGGTAATGTTCCACCCTTGCAGTGATGGTAAATCCTTATTTTCACATTTATGGAAACAAAACTTCAAAATAAGTCATCATCACCTAGGTTCTTTACATTTTCCTAACACTTCTTAACAGTTTAAGATGTCACCATTAATTTGCAACATAAAAGATCCCACAAAAGTGGGAGGAGGAATGTACTGCCTAGCCTTAATTTGATGTAATTTTTGTTCATTAGTTTCTTGATGCTATCCATATTTTACCGATTAAATTATAAAGGAGTAGTAACTTTAGAAGGCCAAGATATGAGTAGGTTACACATCCCTCAAGATTCAGGGATACAAATTGCCATTCAAAGACTATTCTCTCTCAGGTCTGATTTGGGTCTGAAATAGCCTCCCCCACCCCCACCCCCGATATGTGAAGTAATTGAGAAAGTTAATTGATGCCTGAAAGAAGTACAGAAGGGAAAAATCTTTAATTAACAAACCACTCTCTTGAGGCATCTATGAATATGAATTGCCTTTTTAAGTCAATTTGTTTGAGAGGATGAGATGATCAGAGCAGGACTAGAAGTTAGGAATCCTAGAGGGCTACATGTGGTCCAGTCTATACTTTGTCCACCCATATAATAAAACCCTAAACAGCCAGAGATGTAGAAGTGACTTTTGCCCTCTTTAATTTCTTCTGCCCAGAGTGGTATTATTTTAACAAAATATTCAGCACTGCTGCCCTTTTGCTGGTCCTCCATGCTAGCACACAAATCCAATTCCTTGAAAAATTTGTTTTATGAAAATTCTACATTGATTTAATGTTTTAGCTTCATGTATTCCAGATGAATCACAAAGAATCCAGAGGTAATGTTCCACCCTTTGAGTGATAAAAAGTTATTTAAAAATGTAAAGATCTCCCTTGCTTGAAAGCCAGTCGTATCTGGCTCTAGGGTGTGGTGCTCATCTCCATTTACAGTCAAAGAACCAGTGCTTTCTGTGTCTGCAGACATTTCCATGGTAATGTGGCAGGAATTTCAGACTTGTTTTGTTAAAGAACCGTTTCACGGGTGGAACCTTTTAAAAATGAGCCATAGACCAATTGTTTGATAAAATTAAAGAAGTTTACTTGGAAATCAAATAAGAAAACAATAATTAATACAGACGTTTGTCCCCCTGCGTGGCACCATTTTCCAAACAGACGAAGGGCTTGTGATTTTTTGACCTAACCCCAGTCAGATGGAAAACCAGGAATGAGGTGAGGTACTTTAGAGTTCAATTTTATAATGTATCAGGGCCCAACAAACTAACTATCGTATTTGCCGGCATATAAGATGACTGGGCGTATAAGACGACCCCCCAACATTTCCACTCAAAATATAGAGCTTGTTATATACTCGCCGAATAAGACTACCCCCTCTTCCGCACACCTTCCACACACCAAATAAAACGTAAAAGAACATCAGATTTGATTTCAACATGTTAATTTATATTCAAATGCTTATGACATGCAGAAAAACTGTCACAAGGCTGTATGTTATCAAACATGTACAGTAAACATAAAACAGCGCAAGTGCAAAGTGGTACTTATTTATCTACCATATATACATGAATATAAGCCGACCCGAATATAACCCAAGATACCTAATTTTGACCTTGAAATCCAGGAAAATAGATTGACCTGAGTATAAGCCAAGAGTGGGAAATGTAGCAACTGCTAGTGAGTTTCAGTAATTAAAATACAGTAATATTAATTATTTTATTGAACTGTACTTGCACCACCCACCAGTGGTGGCGCTGCAGGTAAAGAGGGTGGGCAGGTCAATTGTACTGAGGCAGGAAGTGTTGGTCTAGCCTAGCCTCTTGCTTCCCCTGCCAAGAAGCATGGTTTTTTCCTCCATTTTGGGCAGAGCAGAGATAAGGGCAGAAGGTGCCAGTAAGTGAAACCCTTTCTTTTTCCCCACCAGTTTGAAAGGGAGACACAATTGTAATGTAGAGCTTCTTTCTTCATCTGGATGGTATGTAGAATGAGGTGGGCGAGCATCGGGAGGCCACTATGGGCAGCTATGTCTATCCCAACTGAAGTGCAACCGGCGTATAAGACGACAACCCCCCCCCCCCACTTGGAGGCATGTTTTTCAGGGTGAAAAAGTCATCTTATACACCAGCAAATACGGGTAACTCAATTAAATTTTTACAGTTTCAGTAGACAAAGAAGGGAAGCTCATGGGTATTCAAGTAAGATAGTACACAGATTATGGCAGATTAGTAACACAAAGCAACACAATGTTTTTACAAGTACAGTCATAAAGAGTGCCTCGCTTAAACAATAACTTGCTTAAAGAGGAGAATTTTCTCTGAATGTTTGCTTTGCTTAACAAATAAAACCAACCCAAAACTCGCTTAACAAATAAATCTTGGTTCGCAATCCCTTCCACAAGAAGTCACAATTTGTCACTTACAATCGTGTTTCACTTAAAGAGCAAACTTGCTTAATGAGCAATCCTGTGGAACACATTATGCTCTTTAAGAGATGTACAACTGTACAAACAATCACCCTCTTTTAATTAAGCATCCCAGCCTTCAGAGATTGTAAAGATTGGCTTCTTGATTTCTCGCACACACATTGATATGCAAACGGACAATTCCCCTCTGCCAGCTCCATTTCCACAACAATAGGTACTGAATTCCACATCTGGTAGGAAGGCTGATGGCTGGCTGGGAAAAACTGGTTTGATAAGCATTTCCTGAGGGCACAGGGTGTTTTCCCTCCTTTAATACTGTGTTCATATATCTGCATTGCTTTAATATCAGAGCTGTCCTTTAGTTATAATATTCCATTTAACTGTTCCTTGGACTGAGGAGACATAAAATCCAAAATTAATATACAGAAACAGACACCACTCCATAGACATACCACCTCAAAGGAATCAACCCTGCAGTGGACCAGTAGACTTAAGCTTCAAGTCAAACAATTGCATTGGCTAGCAGGAAAGATAAGCAATTCATTTATTTCCTGAGGTGAGATCAACACATTAGCATTATGTCAAAGGTGAGTGACTCCACATCTTCCACCTGGCCAACTTTCACTAATTTACAGGCTCCATTTGAGACCATTGAAGAATATCCAATGTTGGGGGGGGGGGGGAATAAAGGGAATCTTTGTTGATGTTAGACTAAAATATTACCGGGACATGGGTTTTAATTGATGCAGACATTGTCTGCCATCAAGGTCTGTGCTCTGAGGAACATGGAACGTGTGATGACTATTTCAGGGGTTATTTCAAGAGAAACTGAAAGGTTCAGATAACTTTATTTAAAAATAAAGAGTATAACTTAAACAAAAGGGTAAATTTCAAAATTTTACGTAACAGGACTAGATGCTGGAGCACACCGATCACTGTTATATTTCCCATTTCACAACAAAGTTACTTAGAATTACACAAATACTTGTGAGGTGGTGTAGTTTGCATACTTGTGCACCTATTATAAATAGATTACTCTTTCAGATTGTTTCTGTTTTTCATTGTCTGTGTTTCAGCCTTAGCCAAGCAATAGCTTTAGAAACACTGAACATATTTGTTCAGCAAAGGAATAAAGTCAATTGATTTTTTGAATAGCTTATAGTAAAACAAAGTAAAGAAATCAAAGAGAGAAAGCAATTAAATGTTACCTCACTAAATTATGTTTTGCTTTGGCATAATTTGTTTTCAACACAGAGTGCCTAAATGGAGATCGTTTGCCACATTTATTTTCTTAAAATAAAAGTAACCTATTTAAGGAATGATTAAAAATTTTGCTGTTTGCAGTTTATACAGCAGGATCTGAAACCTTATTAGGCAGTATGTAAAAAAAACCCAACAACAACCAGCAGCATCCCAGAAATAGATGAAAAATCTTAAAAGAAATAGAGAGGGGGGAAATTGTGCATGTATTTACACAGGTCTCTTTCCTGTGTTGAAATGAGTAAGGCAGCCCCTCCTTAAGAGTTTAATTAAAAAGAAATACTAGAGAGGAAGCAAAGAATTCAGTGCTAAAATATACTAAGCCATTTCATTTTCTGTACACAAGTATTCACCCTGAGAACTGAAGAAGATAATCTCAGAAAGAGTCAAACTGAACTCATTCATGTTTTCTGCCAAACTTACCTGAGGCTTTTAAATCTATTCAAAATATAACTATGCCTCAAAGATAGAGACAATCGCAGCTTCCTTCTTTCTATAATACTGTTCATTTGCCATCAATTTAATTTTAGATACTAGCAGAGACTTGCCAGAGGAGAAGTGAAACTTTGCTCTCTGGATTTATATTGTTATGAATTGCAGCTGCGCTATAAGAAGGTTCCATGCACTCCAGTGTGTAGACATACCTGCCACATGTCCGTGGAAATGTCTGCAAATGCAGACAGCACCGGCTCTTTGGCTATAAACAGAGATTAGCACCTAGAGTTGGATACGACTGGCTTTCAAGCAAGGGTGACCTTTACCTTTACTATAGGAAGGTTCAACAATCCTCCAAAAGATGAGTGTTTCCCATATGCCTTGAAACAAATATTTCCATAAATCTTCCAAATGATTTGATTTTGGCAACAATAGGGGAGTGGGTGTAACTCACAGTAAGATCCAAATGGCAAGTGGACCTCCTTGAAATGCATCTACCTAAACCAAGGTGGCAAAGGTCTTATTCTGCTCCAATGAGAACAGCAGCTTCTGCCCCTCCAACTCTCCTACTTTTTAAAAATTCAAATCCTAAATCGCTAACCCTTCCTATGATTTCCTCACCCATTGGGCTAAGCCAAATAGTTCATAGGGTGATTACTATGTTCTAAATTCTCACTGGCATGAGGATAAATGGACATTTTATTTCCATAATCAATAATGGACACCAAATTAAGTAAATTGATGTAAGAAAGATATTTGAGTTATTGTGGAATCTTTATGCAAATGCCAGCTCAATGTACCACAGCAACCATCAAGGCAAATAGAATGCTAGTGAGTTAAAGTTAGCTCAGTGGTTTAAGTATATGGGAGTTCAATATATATAAAAACTTATATCCCACCCCTCTAGGAAAAACTTGCCTACTCAGGGCAGCTGACAGCATAAAACTCAACAGATACAAACAAGCACAAATATTAAAACTTTCATATAAAAACATCAAAACCCAAGACACCCTAAAAAGAAAACCTATTTGTGGTACAGAGAGAGAGATTAAAAAGCCTAACAATCAGCCATTGGTAAGATATTCCCAAAGGCCTATTTAAAAAGAGATGTTTTTAATTGCTGTTTAAACATTTGGAGAGATGGTCCCAGGTGCAGCTCCAAAGGGAGGGAGTCTTACAACATTCCCAATATGTATTAATAATTATGAAGAAAATATGAAAGATGTAGCATAGTACTAAGTATCTACTAGGAGAAAGGCATAAGTAATCATTACTAAGTTCTCCTGGATCACTGCATGAAGATAATTTACTGTGGCACAAATATGAAGTCCAAAACCTTTTATATACAAAACGACAATTTGTTTTCAATAGCTTTGTTCCAGAATGAAGGGAAATCGCAGATTCTGAAATATTGGCTGACCATGTGGAAGAATTATTGCTTATTTCCCCTTTCTCTGTTTGACTAAAAACAAATACGTCATACACGTATAAACATCCTGTCTCTGGCATCTGGTCCTGGGAGATAGGTCTCAAAGTGAAGTTTCCACAAGCATGGTTCTCACACTGGCATAAGACAAAACAGGAAGGCATAAACGTCTTTGGGAAAAAACACTGCGTAATCAGAATGCTTGGGTAAGCTTTTGTATTCCTATATAGAAAGGGTTTTGGGGGAGAATAAAATCAGAACGCTTGCATGAAGATCTTGGTGTCCTGTCCTTCTTCCCACATCTTTGGTGAGCCCGACGTGATTCGTGATAAAGAGAAGCGATCAGCCCTACGACCCTCGACTAGGAACAGTCCGTGCACACAGGTAAGCCTCCCTTTGGGTCAGTATGGGGTCCTATGCATCCCAAGAAGTAAAGGAACATGCAAAGGAATTAGCGAAGGTGACAGGGATAGGGGGGGAATCAGTAGGGGTGCAGGAAGCTTATGATCTTCTGCAGGAGATAGCGTCTTCTTGCCCCTGGTTCCCTCTTCATGGGACTTTAAGAATTGAGTCATGGCAGAAAGTAGCCAAAGAGTTACAACAAGAACCTCGTGCAGCCATTGGCCATATTCTGACCTGCACGAAGATCTTAAAAGCTCTCAGCAAGCTTACCATACCCGATAATGTTCTGTTCCAAGCTGTTGCTACGGCCGACATGGACACAGAACTCAAGAAAGGGCCATCATACAAATTGATTCCTCCCTCTGCCCCACCACCTAATGCTCCTCTGGGCCCCCCACCAGCGCCACCACCAATTCACCCCACGCCTCCTCCTAAGGGAGGTGTGGTGGAAGATAGTCTACGCCGTGCCTGGATGGCCGGTGACATCAACATGACTGAGGAATGGGGTGGTGGTGTACCGAGTCTGTTTCCCTTAACACGCACGGAGACTGACAATTTTGATGGGCATGGAAACCCTATTGTAAATCTGGAGTATAAACCCCTTCCTTTCTCTGTCCTCCGTGAATGCAATAAATCAGCACGGGAGGACGGCGTTCAAAGTTCCTATTTCCAAGGAGTACTCGAAGGGTTAATGCAGGCCTATACTATGCTGCCCTTAGATTGGAAAAACCTTTTCCGCATGGTCCTAACGCCCGCCCAGTACGTTGTTTTTGACAGCGAATTCCGGCAAGCTGCCCTTCGGGGCCAAACTGCCCAGATCACGGCTGAACAAGTGTATGGCTCTGGTCAATTCTCTGATGCTAGGGCACAAATGGAGCTTACAGATGACCACCTAAGGGCAACAGGCGTGTGTATTACACGCGCATTAAAGAGGGTCCCTGGTAGGTCGGCCTCTGGCAAATCTTTCACAGCAGTGAAACAAGGAGCTAATGAGCCATACACTGCCTTCGTGGATAAATTGAAACAAGCTATAGGTAGGCAGTTGGATAATCCAGAAGCACAGGACGAGTTGCTACTGAAGTTAGCATATGAGAACGCCAGCACAGATTGTAGAAAGGCACTGGTTGGGATTATTAGTAGAGAAGGCTATACCTTAGCAGACATGTTACGGGCATGTGCTGATGTGGGTAGCAAGACACATGAAATGGCACTGCTGGCCGCTGCCCTTCACACAGGAATGGCCAAGAAAGGCAACTGCTTTAATTGTAACAAGCCTGGCCACTTTAAGTCTGAATGCCGGGCACCGGGCGGCGGAGCCTATAAGGGGTCTAATGGCCAACAGAAAAAGCCATCAAAGAAGTGCCCACGTTGCCAGAAAGGCTATCATTGGGCCAATCAGTGCCGTTCCAACCCCCCCTCTGGATCTCAGTCAGGAAACCCCACTGGATCTCAGTCGGGAAACTAGGAAGGGGGGTGTGGTCCGACCCCCACAATCAACAGGATCCACCTGACATGTCCATTCCATTGGCTGTGTATCTGCATGCTACACAAGAAGTCTCACAAATCACACCACATGAGGCTGTCTATGTGTCAGCCTTACCTAAAATTCCTGTCAAAGAAAGAACATCAGGTATTATAGTGCCCTCTTTGACTGCACAAAAGCAGAAGGTCAAGGTGCCCATAGGCATTGCACACCTTGAGCCTGGCATACCATTGACTTTGAAGTACCAAGCTGATAAGCCATGCAAGATAACCACTGAACAGTCTTATTGTCAGGTTTTGTTCATTACTCGTATAGCGGAAAAGAAGCCCACCCGCACACTCCGGGTGGAGAACAAGGTCCTCACTGGGGTGCTGGACTCCGGTGCGGACATTTCTTTGATTCGAGAGCAAAGTTGGGATCCGAGCTGGCCAAAGGTACCTGCTCCACCAGTATACGGGGTAGGTGGCATCACCCAGGCGGAGGTAAGTGCACGAAGGCTCCGGGTCTTCCACCCGGATTCAGGTAAATTGCTTGGTTCCATACAACCCACTGTTATTGATATTGGTGTGAATCTGTGGGGTCGGGACATCTTGCAGCAAGTAGGGACCACCATCCTTTGTGATGAGTGAGGTTGAGAAACCACGCGCCATCGCACTCTCCTGGCTGACGGAGACACCTGTTTGGGTGGAGCAATGGCCAATGACCAAAGAGAAGTTAGATGCCCTTGAAGAGATAATTGCAGTACAATTGCAACAAGGTCATTTAGAACCCTCTGTTAGTCCATATAATACACCTGTATTTGTAATTAAGAAGAAGTCAGGCAAATGGCGCATGCTCCATGATCTTAGAGAAATTAATAAATTAATTCTTCCTATGGGTTCTTTGCAGAACGGTTTGCCGAACCCTAATCTGATGCCCCATGATTGGGAATTGGCTGTAATTGATCTTAAGGACTGTTTTTACACCATCCCATTACAAGAACAGGATAAGAAGTATTTTGCTTTCACCATTCCTCAGTTAAATAACACCAGACCAACCCGTCGTCTGCAGTGGGCCGTCTTGCCACAAGGCATGGTCAACAGTCCTATTATGTGCCAGATTTTTGTCGACCAGGCACTGCAGCCATATCGTACAGCCCACCCCGAGTGTCAGTTATGGCATTATGTAGACGGCATAGCCATATTTAGTAAAAAACTGCCTCAGAATTGGCATAAGGAGCTTACTGCTGCCTTAAAAACATTTGGGTTAGTTATCGCCCCTGAGAAAGTGCAACTGCAAGACCCATATCTGTACTTGGGCATGAAAGTGACAAGTAGTTATGCTGCCCCGATACGGCCCTCCTTAAGCCTTCCCACCTCTAGTACCTATGTACAGCTGCAACAATATCTTGGGCATCTTAATTGGTTACGCCCATATTATCGGCTCACTACTGATGAGCTGTCCCCTCTGTTTGCCGCCTTAAAGCGTGGCCGATCCCCTCAGGATACCATCATTTTAGAGCCGGAAGAGCTAAAGGTGGTTGAGCTGGTGAATATAGTTATGCAGCAACGGTGGGTGGATCGTTGTGCACCAGACCTGCCCTTTCGGGTAGCCATCTGGAGGAAAGATACCTTATGTTGTGGAATCATTTATCAGGAGGCGCCCCAGGTCTTAATTGTTGAGTGGCTGTATATGAGCCATGCAGGCCAGACCACCCTTACGCGTTACCCTGTTATGATTGCCCGCCTCACTTTTCGTGGCCGCTCCCGTTGTCGAGCCCTTTGTGGTATGGAACCCCTTTCTATTGTTGTACCCATGGCCAAGGAACCGTGGGCCATGATTGAGCAACAAGACCCTACGGTTCAAGCAGCCCTTGCAGGATATCTTGGGGAAATAAGGTATCATCTCCCCAAGGATCAGAGGATCCAAGCTCAGAGTTTGCTGCCATATAAGTATGAGACCATTTTTGCTTCCAAGCCTCTGGACGCCTTAACAGTGTTCACTGATGGCAGTCCGACCCGAGGGGTCATTGCTTGGCAAGATCGTGATGGGGGCTGGCAGAGCAAGTATACTGAGATACAAACCACCACACAGCGCGCTGAACTAGCTGCTGTAGTCCTTGCTTTTGCCACCTTCCCTGATCGGCGCATTAATCTCATTGTAGATAGTTTGTATGTTGTTAATTTGTTGTCTCAGATTGACTTTTCCTACATTTCCCCACATGCCACGCGAGAGATCTTGCATCTCCTGCAGGAGTTGCAGGGTCTTCTTCAGGCCCGCACGTCCCTTGTCTATGTTGCCCACATCCGAAGTCACCAGAATCTCCCTGGTGCACTCACGGCAGGAAATGAGTATGCCGATTCCCTGCTTCAGCCTATGCAGATGTATACAGCTGTGGAAAGTCATCAAGTGCATCATCAAAATGCACAGGCTTTGGTTAAAGAGTTTGGCCTGCCCCTCTCGGAGGCTCGTGCCATAGTTACCCAGTGTTCTCACTGTAGTTCAACTGTGAATCATCCCAGGGAAGGGGTTAATCCACGTGGGCTACAGGCTAATGCCTTGTGGCAGATGGATGTCACCCAGTTCCCTCCCTTCTCACCTTGGAAGTATCTTCATGTCTGCGTCGATACGTTCTCTGGGTTTGTTCATGCCACCCCACAGAGAGGGGAAAAGGCAAAGCATGTGGTTTCCCATTTGACGCGAGCTATCTCTGTCATGGGAAAGCCTGCAGCTCTGAAAACAGACAATGGTCCTGCCTATTGCTCTGAGCAGTTCGCTCTCTTCTGCAAGCGGTGGGACATCCATCATACATTTGGCATTCCATACAATTCCACGGGTCAAGCCATCGTGGAACGCACAAACCGTACCGTAAAAACAACTCTCTCTCTCATTTAAAAGAAAAGGGGGACTACGCCCCCCAGGGGCCGAACACACTCACTGACCATGAAGCGTGTTGTGCTTCTGCTCTTTTCACCATCAACTACCTCAATTTAACTTATTTTTCTTCGCCTCCAGGTCTTCGCACACGTGCTCAGCAGCATTTTGGCAGTACTGCTCCCCCACCAGCCCGGCCCTTGGTCTTGTATCGGAAGTTACCTGATTTGCAGTGGCGGGGTCCATGCCCTCTTCTGGTCTGGGGCCGTGGCTTTGCTGCTATATCTGAACCTTCTGGCCCAGTGTGGGTTCCTGCAAAGTGTGTCCGACCTTACCATGGCATGGCATCAAGGTCTGAGCAACCCGATACCGCAGTTCAACCAGACCCTACACCTCACAGCACCAACAGCAGTGACCAAGGATCAGAAGCGAGGGATGTCTCCAGCGAACAAGGTAACTTGGGGAGCAGTGAAAAACCTGAGCCGGGATGCGCAGAATCTGCTGGAGGGCCAGAAGACTGAACCAACACCGGAAGCTTTCTTTGCTGCCATCATTGCTTGCATTAACATGAACTCTATGATTATATTGTGTCTTTGCCTTTTATGTAGCCCTACTTTGGGGCAAGCTAAGTCACTTAATGACAGAATGCAATTTAACCTTTGGGCCCGCTTGGCTCAAGAAGTAAATGTCTCCACTTTCTGTATGGATCAGGCTCCGGATTTGCATGGCCTTCTGAGTACCTGCCTGGTGCCTGTCTGCAAATCCCCAGATCTGATCCACTATGAAAGTAGTCTTGTTGATTTTTTCACTGCTTCTGAAATGAGGTATGCTAAGATGCCCTCCTGGGGCCGGATTAGCAAGACCTTGGATCAGGGAGCCATCTCCCTTTATACGCCCAATGTAGTCAATGGTGTGAATAACACTTGTGCCTTAATAGTCAATGGCACTGCCACCAAGATAAAAAGGGGCTTGGTGGATTTTGGAACCCCTAAGTGGAAATGCTCTTCCTATGAGAAAGTCTCATTCAACTATGCCCATATTCGCTTGCCTATTGGATGGTTTTTTACCTGCGGTGTCCGTACCTTTAATTATATCCCTGCTAATATGACTAACGGCACCCAGTGTTGCCTCAGTCGACTGACCCCTATCTTCCTTACTAAGCAAATGCTGACTGCTAATGTTACTATCAGAAAGAGGCGCTCATTAGATGAGTCCTGTGACGGTAACGTCACTCTGTATTCTAAATCTGAATATTATGCTTTATCCCTCAGTATCGTAGGACTCCCAGCCATGGCAAAAATTAATCACAGAGAGCTTAGCCACTTGGCTTGCTTGCTTGCAAAAACCATTAATGCTACTTCTACAGCAATCAGCCTGCTTGCTGCAGAACAACATGAGTTAAGGCAGGCTATTCTAGATAATCGAGCTGCTATCGATTATCTTTTGTTATTACAACACCAAGGTTGTGAAGCTGTGGCAAATATGTGTTGCTTCAATTTGACGGATAACAGCCGTCAAATACATCAGCAATTATATCAGCTCTGGTCATATGCTTCTGCCATTAAAGAACACGTCCTGCCTCATTGGTGGGATGCCCTGTGGGGGTGGTTGCCTGTTGGATGGATCCGTACCATTGTACAATATTGCTTGATTGCCTTTATGGTACTCCTCTGTGCCTGTTGTTTCATGCAATGTCTTCCCTCTTTGTGCCAAGTGTGTCAGCATACCATTGATCAGGCCACATACAAAAGCGTTCGTGCTAAAGAGCGGCGCATATATTTTAAATATCAGGCATTAAAAGAACAGGGGGAGATGAAGGGAAATCGCAGATTCTGAAATATTGGCTGACCATGTGGAAGAATTATTGCTTATTTCCCCTTTCTCTGTTTGACTAAAAACAAATACGTCATACACGTATAAACATCCTGTCTCTGGCATCTGGTCCTGGGAGATAGGTCTCAAAGTGAAGTTTCCACAAGCATGGTTCTCACACTGGCATAAGACAAAACAGGAAGGCATAAACGTCTTTGGGAAAAAAACACTGCGTAATCAGAATGCTTGGGTAAGCTTTTGTATTCCTATATAGAAAGGGTTTTGGGGGAGAATAAAATCAGAACGCTTGCATGAAGATCTTGGTGTCCTGTCCTTCTTCCCACACCAGAACAAGCAATTTTTCAGTCCTGTTTGAAATAAAGCAATTCCAGTCCAGTTTCAAAGGGTTTCAGTTGGAAGTAGGGTAAACCAGTGGTTCAAAACCTACAACCCACATGTGGCCTGCTGCCATTGCTCCCTCCAGTGCTGCTGCTCCTGCTGCCAGAAGCTGCAGAAGCAGTGGAAACAGCTTAAAATGCACGATCATCACTCCTGCTGCTGCCGCCGGAAGCATTGGAAGTGGAGAAAACAGTCAAAAATGCACTGTAAATGTGCCAGCAGCTGTCATAAACAGATTTACAACAGCAGCAGATGCATTTTATGGCAGGGTTTATGGTGGGGCTCCCCACACAGTGGTGGGCATCAGCAGGCTCACACCAGTTTGCCAGAACCGGTAGCAGAAATTCTGGCTGGCCCTGCCCATCCAAGTTTTGAAATAAAGTAGTCCTAATTCAGGTGCAGCACAGACCTTTCCCCTGGCCACACCCACCATACCACACCCACAGTGTGGTAGTAAAGAAATTTGAGCCCACCACTGGGCCCACGTGTATGGCCTGCTCAGCTGTCTGATGGGGTGTAGTCTGGCTCACAGCAGTAAAATGTTCAGAACTCCTGGGCTAAACTCTACAAAACTGATGATACTTTTTAAAAATACTATTACTGTTCTTCTGATTCCAATTTGAAATAAACATTAAATCACTAAGATCAGGTTGATAAAATTAGCCTGTTACAGGAAAATGACTTCATGGTTTACACAGTCATGTTGGCTGCAGTAAGGTTCTCAAATGCATATTTGCATGAATGAATCAAGTAAGGACAGACTATACAAGAGAGGCAGGCCATCATTGTTTCCCCAAAATGTAGTTAAATTATTTTGCATTAAGTCAAAAGTTCTAATTGAGTAATTCAGTTGTCCAATTTGACAAAGCACCTAATCAAATTCAACGATCTATCAACTGGTAATTTTAGCTTGAAAGGTACTTTCTAGAAGTAACTCTGCTGGCTTATATAAGCATCTTTTCGTGAGAAGAAAGAAAAATTGATCATGGCATTTACATTCTGAACTATTGGCATTGTGTCATAAAATGCAAGCAGATTTGAAAGATGAATCGTATGCACTTTTTCTGTCATAGCTATTGATTATCTCTCAACCTATAAAGAGCATGTAAGGTTAAAAAGCATTTAAAGATTTATTACATGTATTGATCTGTCTTTTCTGATGTGATGAAAGTAAACATAAATTTTACTTCCACCAGTTAATAGAGTAAAAAGCCTGCTTAAAGGAATTAAAAGCAAGCTGTATTTGTAATAGTAACACTCATGAAAATCCTTGACTTAACCAGAGAGTCTTCGTTAACATGCAATAACTGTGGCATAAAGTTTAATAAATATTTTGACATTGGAAGATCTCAGATTGTACGTAATTGCATTTTAAAATCAATGTTATGTGAGAAACTATATATGTGTGTGTATAATTTGCATTCAGGATGACACACAGAAGGAAAACATCGGAGAGTTTCTAATGCTTACTGTAGTTTATAGCTACATTGTCAGAATTGTTTAACAAGCTGGTAAAATTCCTATATTTGTGTTGCTAGGTCTGAAGGTTAGGCATGAGGGTCAAATATGTGTTTAAAGGAAGATGACCCAGAATACTGGTGGCCCAGTTTTGAGATATCCAAGTTGAGGCTGCAGGGAAGTTGAGATATAGGCTCAGTTATTTTACTTAGGCAGTAAAAAGAGCACAGTCCCTGGGAAGAAACTTTTCCTTCAAGGCTTAAACACTGTGTCATGGGTTCCACAATACTCTTCTTAGTTTTTAAAATTTAAATGCAACTTGTGGCTGTCTGCATCTGAGTGTGAAATTAATAAGACCAACTTAACTTTTTGTCTTTTTTTTTGTTCTGAAGTTTTATACCAAGACTGTTGTTTTCTCCAAGTCAAGGCACAGGTATGACATGGAGACGCTTCATCTTTTTGTCTAGAGCAGTGGTTCCCAACAAGGGGTACACAGCCCACTAGTGGACTTCAATTCCAAGAAGCCTAAGTCAGTACATTGGCTGATCAGTGCTTTGGGGAAATGACTTAGGCTTCTGGGAATTGAAGTCCAAACACCAGCATTTGGGAAACACTGGTCTAGAGCTAACAAAGAGAACACTCGGAGACAACTGTCATGAAATGGATAAGCAAAGAGTATGCAATCTGCCTCAACTCGCTCTTTGGATGATCAGATGGACCCTGGGTTTATCCAGATCATTTGGTTTGTTTATCTGTTTTAAAAATACTGCAGAGGACAAATAAGAAAACTAAAGGACAAAACAGAGACCAGGGGTTAAGGCCAAACCAATGGGGAAAAAAGAATAGATTCTACAGAGAGGGCCATAAGTCCCTACCCAGCCTGTCAGTCCCTGCCCATCCAGTGTATCTGTGTGCTGGCCCCCATTCTCACTGCATAATATTATGCAACACCCTGTTCTGTGAGACATTTCCCTCAAAATAGCAGGGGTTATTGTTCAAAATACCACGGTAACAGGTGCCTTTAATGTTGTTTAGACACAAAAAGAACAGGGCTCTGCTGGGGGATGGAGGAAGTGCTCCCATTGGGCTGCCAGGCAGAACTCTGTGCTGGGAGGAAGGAGGAAGTGTTCCCATTGGACTACTGGACAGAGGAGCAGGGTGAATCCTGGGCTTGGGAGAGGTCAACTCAAAGCCTGAGAACAGTAAATTACACATGTTGGGGCAACTTCTCGTCTCATTTCTATACCTCTCGTATGGGAGGCAATTCTCCCTCTGGGAGGTGTACAGCATAAAAACACAAAAGGTCCTGCCACCAGCCTTTCTCGCAGAGATATACAGCTATTGCTGCTCTGACACTTGCAACAAGTCACATATTCCCTCTTTTTTCTAGTCTTCTTATCTGATGGGTGGAAAAAAGGAAACAACTCACTTTGTGCAAGCACAGAAGTAGCATGTGATCATTATTTGGGAGTTAATTTTAATTGTCAGATTATCAGATGACCTATGCCAGTGATGGCTAACCATTTAGAGACTGAGTGCCAAAACTGCCATCTGCATTGCACCCTCATGCCGCCTTACCACAGACAGGGGAGGGAGGAAGCACTCCCATTGGGCTGCTGGGCAGAGGGGTGGGGTGAACTCTGTTCTGGGGAAAAGGAAGAAGCACTCCCATTGGGCTGCTGGGCAGAGGGGCAGGGTGAACTCTGTGCTGGGGTGATGATGCACAAGCCCACAGTCTGTGTTTGAAAGAAAGACTACAATATTTCATTAAACCATGCACTGATTCACTCTTGAACTGAGCTTCGAAAATAAGAATAAAAATCAGAGTTTAGAGTGGTCTTGAAACTAATTCTGCTGGGATATTCCAAAGCTGCTTTTTCTAGTCTTGCATTTATTTACACAATTCAAAATTCCATTTCTTTAAAATATGTTTAAGATAACTTGTTGTATATAATTTAAAAAGATATTACATTAAAACAATTTAAAATACAATTAAAGGGCAGCAGCAGAAAAGGGGAAACTAGTAGAAAAAAACAATTTTAGAAGCAAAAAAAGACCTGGTTAACTCAGATAAAGCTTTCAGCTTTTAATTTTTTCTCTCTCCTACATTCTGCACTGGCTGTAAAAATCAAAATATACAGTCAACATAATAACATATAAATTTACAAAATGACTGTCAAGCATTATTTTGATAGACTTTGATCTTTTACCTTCTCTTTCTATTTCATACACAGAAAATTGTACAATTTTAAAGGAAGCCTTAAACTATTATTGATTATTTTTGACATAAGGCGGTAAGGATGAGAAGAAAAACTGAAGATAAAACTATATTAGATTTAAATGAGATTCAAATTACAATGAAAATAGTCACTCTGGTTGACCATTTCATTATTCCAGTGGTCAAAGTGCTTTTGAGCTGGCTGTTCGTCTCTTAACATAAGAGCTGATTAAACACTCAATTGAATTTTCATTTCAACGTGTTTCAAAGTAATTTTCCAAAAGATTCACTGTGAATAGTCTAAATAGTCACTAAACATTATATTAAAAAAGAATGTTTATATGTCAAGAGCTTTTACTGTAAATGGTTTCAATTTTTCATGCTGAAACAGGTTTCTTAGGGTTTTTTTTTCACCAGTATGCCATCTTCCAAATCAAATCACTGATAAGTTGCATGTGGTGGCAACAATCAGTGTACTTCAAAATTCATTCATTCATTCATTCATTCATTCATTCATTCATTCATTCATTCTTCTTCTTCTTCTTCTTCTTCTTCTTCTTCTTCTTCTTCTTCTTCTTCTTCTTCTTCTTCTTCTTCTTCTTCTTCTTCTTCTTCTTCTTCTTCTTCTTTTTCTTCTTCTACCACCACCACCCCATCAGGTTTCAAAGGACTGATTTAATACACTGAATGTTTCACTTCCAGTAAAAGGAACACTGAAATTAATGTTTAACCTCCAGTAAAAGGAACCCACCTGGCTGGAGGGTTAAAAGGACACTGTGCCCACAGGCTGGAGGACCTCACTGCTTCCCCCCCATAGCCCACACCACTGGCCAGGGAAGAGCATCAACTGCGGCCACTGTCACCACTCTCCTGGCCCCGCCTGGCCAGAAGGTTGAAATGATGTTGTGGCCATGGGCTGGAGGACCTCGCCGCTTCCACCCAAGCCTACATCACCTGTCTGGGATGAGAAGCAGCTGACCGGACGGTTGAAAAGATGCTGGGGCTACCAGGGTGTCCTTATATTCTGTATCCCCTTCCCTGGTCAGGAAGGGATAAAAGAACTGTTGGGTCATGGTCAGCCAAAGACCACGGTTGCCACTGCTGCATCTGCCCAAGGCCCCGCCCTCCCCTCGCTGAGGAAGGGACAGAGAACCACCCTATCGTATTGCATTTTTATTCTTATATTAGATATATCGATTGTATCAACTGTGTTGTATTATGATGTTGTATTTATATTTTATATTGCTGTTACATGGAATGTGGGCTGCTCTGAGTTGTATCGTCAAGTAGGGTGGCATACAAGTCTAATAAATGGAATGGAATGAATGAATGAAAGTCATTATATATTTTTCATTGCACACAGTTCTTCTTTTTCTTCAGGTAAAATGGGAGGAAATGTCTTTACTACAACCCAGAGATTCATGTCATATTTTTATGTGCAAGGGAAACATCCAGATAGCATTTTTTCTTTCATTTTAACTAGAATGAGTTCAGCGTTGCCAAAGAATATGATCCTAGTCAAGGATTCAATGCATGCCTATGGAAAAAAGTGTTTTCAATGCAATTCTTGCAGGACGAAGATGAAGGGCAGACATACAATTTCTCATCCAACCCAACAGTCTAAACCACATCTAGGTCCCAGCCGGAGGAACAGAGACCAATCCAATACAGAACCTGGAAAAGTTCATTTAAAAAATAATAATACCCAGAATCACCCAAGGATTCCAAAACAAATAATTTGTCCAAATTCTCCTCCAATCAGCAGTGCAGGAGCTTAAACATGTACCACTTGTATCATGATTAATAATAATAACATCCATATCTAAATGTTACAGTAGGTATAACTGAAGAAAGGTTACATGATATAAGACCTGTCACAATTCTGTCCTTGGACTCATATTTAATGTGCTTATAAAAAAAAAACCCTGATAGCTCAAATGTGATCAAGTGGTCAGATATCCCCACCTTTTAATAATTCTGTTGTTATGGATCCTGGGAACATGAAAGGAGCCTCATTTGGCTGTCCCCTGAGAGGAGTTTCTCCAGCAAAAATCATTTCAAACCAGAGTAATTTCTGACACAAAATTTATTTATTTTACCACTAAATACATTTGTACATAAAGACGCAGAAAAAAAAAAACCACTTGGTTGAATGGGGCTTATTCCCAGCAAAGCATGCATACAACAAGAGTCCAAGTCTTACATGAAAAAACAGAAATTATATCAGCTTGCTCAAGACCAGTATTAAGAAGAGTGAAGCCCTCTGAATGACTATCAATAAAGGTTAATAATGAACAGCAGTGTACGGAGTTACTCAGGGGTACAGGGATAACCACAGGGATTAGTGCAAAAGCTGATCTTATTTAAAATTGTAATTAAATTACATGGAAGAGGGAGTGAAGAATCTGGTAATGAAATTCAAGAATATTATCAAAGCACTAATAGTGTTGTAAGGGTAAAGAGATACAAACAAAGAAAATGTCTTTGCCTTGAGTGTCTCAGAGATTAAAAGATACTATACATGAAAATATTCTGGGAATGTGCATGAAATACCCAAATAGAGTAGTAAGTTAGAAATGGGTTAGGAAAGAGTTGAGTGATAATGCTGAAAAAAGATGTATTCATAGCTGCAGACTTGACAGAAGAAGTGGATTTTAAAAACAAACAGCCCCAGAGGGAGAATGTCTTGTTCCACTGATCATATGTCTTGCTCTTTTTCCCTCTGAGGAAATAGAAGAAGAAAGTGGTGCTACTAGAAATGATGGAGACATCCAGGCATTGTAGTAAACTTGCATACTGGAATCAGGCCTCAAGATATTCATTTTACTATGATTTAAAATAAATGTTTGATCCACCTTCCAATGATGGATTGTTCTCATAAATAAGGAAAATTTGGGACAAAGTGAGATGCAAGATGCATCTTAACTGGCCAAAAACAACAGGTTGAAATGGGGCTTTAAAAACTCTGATTTCTGATCACATGCTGTTGAGTCTTCACATAGGTGCATACTGTGACAGGGTGGCCAGAGCTGGGAGGAAGCAGGGTCCTTTGAGCCAGTCAAGTGGATGTCAGGATGCTGCAGTGAAACCCAGCTGGGTGCAGAACAGCTGAGTATCCTTCTCTTTTCCTCCTGCCATCAGAAGCACTGAGAGAGAGAGAGAGAGAGCCATCTCATGTAAAATTGATCTTGAAAGCTGAAACTCATAGCATCAAAATCATATTGGTGAAGTGGAAATAAGACAAAGGCCAGCTGAATGTCACACTTTCCCATGAGCTTACCCTTGCTTATTGCCAAACCATTTATTCCATTTGAGGGCTGAAATACATAAAGATTGCATATTTTGAGAGGAATCTCCCCCTCTCTCCTTTGAAGACGTAGCCCACCATATATGGATATCAATGGCTGGCAGTGACTTTTTTAAGGCTTTCAGGAAGCCTACCTGGAAATATTGAGAAAATGAATAGCATGCTAAACCATGGCTATGTCTGATTCATACTAAAAGAAGACTCTTTGCCTTTCAAGCTCATTCATTTGTTCATTCGGTCAGTCGATTTATTGGTTTTACATCCGGCCTTTCCTCACAAAGCAGGAATCAAAATATTTCCCAACAAGAACATACAACAGAAAACACAGAAAACATGTAACATTTATTTATGTGAGAATTCACCACTCTGGGCAGTTTACAAAAATAAATTAAAATTTAACACAAAACAAAACAATACAACCCTCACCAATGGTGACATGACACAAATAAAAATGTATGCATAAAATAGCAAGCAGTAGAACTTTAAATCCAGGAATAGATCGGAAGTGAGGCATTTTAAGGTGGGGACTTAACATAGCTCTGCTGGTAAAATATTCTGGTATGGAGAAGGCCCTCTTCCTAGTTGTAAGTGTCTTTGCCATTCTTAGTGTTGGCACCTGAAGCTGCATGCTCTTCGAGTACTGGGTCATGTGGGCTGTAGATCTTTCTGAAAAATATTCTGCCAGATAACAAGGTCTGAAACCACTTAGGTCTTTGCGTTTTAGAGATAACACTTTGTATTTTATATGAAATTCTACATAGAGCCAGTATAGCCAGACCAGTTCAGTCTCAATATCTGGGCCTGAACCGCAGCTGGAATGGATCTAGGCCAGTGGCCCAACTTTTTTTGGCCATGCTCTACCTAAGCATCTCTAAAATACTGATTCCCATCCCCTCATGAAATATAATTCTTATTATCCAAAAAGAGAACTCTTATGCATGTGGGGGAAGCCTAAAAGGCAATTCAACTATTAAGAACTTATTCTTGTATTTTTCCCCTTAAAAATTAAATTCCCCCCCCCCATGGTGTGTGTACCCCACATTGGGAACCACAGATCTAGGCAGTTCGTTTTATCCAATAATGTTTGCAGTTGATTGGCCACTACCTTTTCAATCCTGTTGCTCATGAATGGTTGATTCACGACCTAAGCTTTTAACAGGAGCACCAAATGGATTGAAAGGAATTTAAAAGCTTATGAAGAAAAAATTAGAGCACCCAACCATTGAAAAGGCCCTTCCTTTGTGACCAGTCAATTAACAATAACTCATCTGAATATATAGATCATTGTTTCCTGGTGGCAAAGCAACAGGATGAGGGCAGTGAAGCCTTCTTTGGGAAGCAGTTTAAAGCCTACAATCAACCACAAAAAGTGCCCTCTTTCACATTCCTACTAAGCATGCTCCTCGTCTGGTATGAGTACTCAGAGGCGCTGTGTCCATAGCCCTTCATTTGATCTTAAGCAAACAAATTCATTCCTATATTACTTTCACTTGAAAATGACACTACTACATAGGTTTAACACTCACAGCTGTTTTTCAGTGAGCAGAATTCATTCAGTTAACTCACATCAATCAGACCCTGTTCAGACATACATGTTCATCGTATGAGTAGTAGACCAACCATTTGTTCATGTGAACAAGTCATCATAGAACTTAATACCACAAATAAAAACAGCCTCTCCTGGAATAGCATGGTTTTTTTTAGTACAGTGAGTTCACATTTGTGCTGAACAATAAAACTTATAAACCAGGTGATAAGCATGACTGCGTGAAGTCAGATAAATATAGTGGAATGTAATGCCAAGAAATTAAATTGTGAGTATGCAGGTGTCAACCAGTCCTATAAAAGTAGTCCATCTAGTTCCAACCAGAATTGCCTCTATAGCTCCATGTCCCAGAAAAATATGATTATGAAAGCTGTTAATCTCATAAGATAACTGCAGGAGTGTCAGTCTATGTAATGCACTTTATAGTATCATCTGGTCTGCATCCACTTCTGCATATGGGCCTGCTGGATAATAAACACTCAAATGCATCCCATTAATCATTTCCATTGCTATGAATAAATCAAATGTCACCTTAATGGAGTGCTAGCAGACATTTTAATACTGGTGCTAAGAATATCTGTTTTCATTATTTTAATTAGTTGGCATTTTTAATTCAACAGTGTGTATTTGTACTAAACAAAATTGGATGCACTTAACAATTAACATCCTATGCCATTAGATCTTGCTTTGGTGTTTGTTTTCTCTGCTTTACTCTCTCTCTCTCTCTCACCTTCTCCCTTCGTCCCTTGTGAAATGCTGAATTCTAAATGGCCATCTGTCTATAGTGCTTGGGTTGTAGATAAAGTTGATTTATTTACAAGACACTTTTTGGCAAGCATCCTTGGATCTCACCTAGGGTCTCAGCAAAACTAGGAGCTGCTTCATAATTCACAGCGATCAAGTGGAAGTGCTTCACATTGCCTTGTGTTGTCTGCACAGGGTCTATAAAATATTTAGACTTGATGGTGGGGCCTGAAGAGACAGTTTTGTCACATCGATTTTGGCACTTTTGTTGTACTTGGCTGAGACAAACAGTTCAAATATTTTTTGTTACCTGTCAAGCCCCTAGTAATGCATTCTGGCCACCAGCTTCTCAATAAAAAGCAAGCACAAAAGAAGCACTTAAGTAATTTCACTCAAGTCCATACACTGTCTTGCCCAATTAGAAGGAGGAAACAGAATCTAAAAATAAGATCAAAAGAATATGCCAACAAGTTGGCAAGCCAGTACAAAGAAACCTATCACTTTTACACTTCAGGCCATAAATTGATGGTCTTCAAAGTAGGCATATTGAAGTTTAGGAGATCACACTTGGGCAGTTGACAAAGACCCTCAATTCAGACTTTCAACTATGCAGAAGTAGAAAAACTCAAACCTCAGGTAGAGATCACTGGAAATATAATCTTATGAAGACTTTATTCCACAGTTGATTTTTCCATCAGCAGATTATACAAACAGTAGTATTGCGTAGGGAAAGGCAAACACTCTCAAGCTCACTTTCAATCAAATGCTATTTGTCCCATCTTGAAGACTTTGTGTGTCATCATATTTGCAGTGGGGAAGAAATTGAAGTCAAATGATATGCGGAGGACAGAAGAAGTTGGTTGGGGAATGACATCCAAATAAGGCTATTGGCTGGGGGAATAGAAGCCAAAGGACTCTGGATAAGTAATGAACTGGAGAAGGAACCTGGTTTGATGTAATATCTGGGAAGGATATTAATTTAGGAGATAAGTTAGGAGACAGAGAAGTAAGGATACAGATATCTCCCAATATGTCCTCCTCATCTACTTTAACCTAATGAAATATGGCACTCTGCTATTAAGAAAATAAATATTGCAGATAAGTGGAAGGACTGTTGCACTCCATCTTACTGTCATTATTTAAGGTGAGCTACAAAAACCTAACATAATAATAATCTAACAAAATTATATGATATGATAATAACTTGATCATGGGGAAAATTTGTCACAATTTACTATGCTCATTTTGGCTACATGGGAGTACAGCTATGTTATTGTGAAGCAGAGCACAACATTCTGTATGACAATTTGTTTTTATCAACACCAAACTTGGTCGAGATATAGAAGACAGTCTACTCTTACTGTATGACAAATATGAGGAGGTTTGAACAAAAAGTTTCAAGTTGTGATTTTTAAAAAAAGTAAAACTGCTTTACGGTAAAGGCAAAGTTTTCCTTTGCTCGAAAGCCAATCTTATCTGGCTCTAGGGTTTAGTGCTTATCTCTGTTTCAAAGCTGAAGAGCCAGTGCTGTCTGCTTCTGCAGGCTTTTCCATGGTCATGTGGCAGGCATGACTAGACACCAGAGCACATGGATTGATGTTTACCTTCCCACCAAAGTGGTGTTTATCTACTTGCAATTTCTTGCTTTAGAACTGCTAGGTTGGCAGGAGCTGGGACAAAGACAGGAGCTCATTCCATCCTGCAGTACACAGGAATTGAACTGCTGACCTCCCGCCTTCCAGTCAGTGTCTTAGCCACTTGACCCACTTTAGTAAAGGTAAAGGTTTCCCTTGCTTGAAAGCCAGTTGTATCCGACTCTAGGGGTCAGTGCTCATCTAACAAGTGGTCTTTTACATCTCCAAATTGTAGAAATTTCACATAAATTGAAAAAAAAATCTTGCTTATCTTGAAGGAGGATGGTTAGTCCCACCAATGACAGCAGTTAAGACAGTCTACAGTCACACAGAGAAGAGTACCAATTCCAGAAGCTGGTTCCTTTTTTCATCAGCTAACATTCCTTATACAAACAAAAACAGTTGTCAAGGTTGTTTTTTGAAGTGTGAATGGAAGCGAGCACATGAGGGTATGTTGTATACCATTTTGACTGCTGCTAGTGGTATTGTCAACATTCAGGTTGTCCTTTTTTATGTAAAGCTCGGCATCCTTTTTCCTGCTGGCAACGTACTGTGCATACTGGCCCGTTTCCTAATATTTTGAATCATGGACACAGAAGCACGATATCCTACATTCATAAACCAGAGAGTTTTTTTTAAAAAAGAATTGAATTAAAGTGCTTAGATCTGGGGTGCCCAAACTTTTTGGGCTGGGGACCAGACCATGCCCCTGGAACAGGGTGTGTTTGTTCATGCATGGGCTTATTTACTTCCTGTTTTGGTGTGGATGGTTCTGCACACGTATGAAAGTGGCCACATCTACTTCCTGGTTTGGCTCGGATGCTTCTGTGCATGCACAAACATGTCTGCACCATATTAGAAAGTAAACACGGTTGCTTTTGCGCATGCATGAGGATGTCAGCGCTGAACCAGAAAGTAAATATAGTCATGCAAACATGCACATGCACAGAAGCATCCGTATTCACTTCCTGGTTTGGCGAGGGCATCACAAGCCTGATGTAATCAGCTCATGGGCCATAGTTTGCGCACTCCTGGCTTAGATATGATATTGTCAAATATGATAGAAGAACATCTATTTAATTCACCTCTTCCCTTAAGTCCTTTCCACTTTGAGTGAGTTGAGCTTCTGACAAAAGACTGGCCATTCCATAGCCTCATCCAAACAATCCAGTGCATGCCACTAATGAATAGTGTATTTTCTGGGGTCTTCTTTCTTTGTTCACATTGGAAGCACCAAGGTAAATTATTGAATTTTTAGATAATTTTCAATTCAAAACAGGCAACATTAAGAACATTTGAGGCAGTTAACATCAAATCTTCCGTAGTATAAATTGAAGTGCACACAGTAAACTGACATAGGTGTAAAGCTACCTGTTTTCCTCCACAGTCGCAGTGAACTGTGTTGGTGGAAAGGCTCCTTTTTTTGAGGTTCATCTTCTGCCTACTTCAGGCAGCAGCCTAATCAGCTGTTATTTTAAAATGGGACACTGGGATAAAAACATTTCAATATACTTTTGTTTTTGGAAGTGATTCTGTTGCAAACATTAAATTAGATTAACACAAAATATTATGACAGGCCTGGTTCTCAATGATTTTCATACTGGTTCCTTTTAGTTTGCCTACACAAAGCTGTTAAAGTCAAAACACTATTGCCATAGAAGCAGGAGGCAGACCATTTTACAACCAGAAAACACATTTTCCCAATCTGTTAAAAGTTTGTCTTTCAGGGCAAGTACGTTTTCTAATTTGGATCATCTCTCTGAATCTTTTGGTAGCCCGAGATTGCCATCAATGATTTTAGGCTGGAAATCCTTTTTAGAAGGGAAAAGAATCATCCCTGATCGCGTTTTCTCCAACTCTGTTCTTACCCCAATGCTGCTCACCAGCACCTTTAGAAAACAAAATCAATGTCAAGTGCACAACGATTCTCCTGCAAAGAAGGTATCAGCTAGCCAGTGTGTACAACCCCCACCTGATCCCACCTCTCCAAATGGGTCCTCCATGAAGGCTTGCCCACAAACTTCTATGAACCTCACCCACGTCAAACTGTGTAGGATTTTAGTGGCACCGACCCCTCCCACTCTAACTCCACTTGGAAGAATCCCTGATGCATGCCTTGCTTCTCCCTTGAGACCAACTGGAGAACCTACCCAAGACTTTGCTTCTCTTATTCTAGAATATTCCTTTAAGGATATTGTTCACTGGTGAGTAAACTCTAATAGCCAAGAACAGTGTTTTCCCTCTCAAAAATCATGCACAAGATTGTGCTGCATGTGTAATTCTTTGAGGCTTATACATAAATACAGCTGCAGAGGATAAGAAGCTGATATTTCCGTGTTCTTGAGATGGCATTCCTCTGCCATTTGGCAGGTCGAGGGGGAAGGGGAGGAAAAGGTTACTACCCTTGTCTTCATTAATCCCATTTCACCAGAGAATAAATGCTCTTAGGCAGGAGAAGAAAAAAGAAACCTACTCATTCCCAATATTGGTATGTAGAACTCATGATCCTTGAAGTTGAAAGTGTGCTGAAGATAGAGATGCTTGCAAATTATGTCCCTTTTCCATTTTCAATCTTTGTCTTGTCAATTGTAAAATATCAGCACTTTATTTTTAGGTCAGGCAGAGTCAAGGCTAGGAAAAAAGGCTTCCAGCAGGGATGACGGTCAATCAGATCCATCTTTGCTCAGCATGGGATTTCTGCTGCAGCAAAGGTAAACCAAGTTTCACTTGGAATTTCCCCAACAGTCTAATGGCTTTATATACAGTGGCAGACTATTATATATTGCTGTGATCTTTTTTTTCTATATGTGAAGCTAAGGGGTTCTAACTAATGGGAGACTCTTTTAAAAGCTTCTAGGTTTCTAATACTTTAATAACTGCTCTGAACCAAGACATATGTTAATTTGCATTATACTTGCACATATGCACACCAAGCAGTTGTTAAATACCTTGAATCTGGTACTTTCAAATCCAGATTTGTAAAAGCTACAGTAAGCGTTGTGAGTCAAATCAATGCTATAGTTTGGAAATGTGCAACATATATTATTTTTTATTATGTATATAGGTTGATGGTTTTGGCCTGATCTCATCTGATTTATAGTGTTTGGGGTTCTCAACCTTTTCAAGCCAAGGGCCGGGTCATGCTCCCTCAGATAGCTTTGGGGGCCAGAGGGCCAGTTTGCCGTGGCTGTCACACATGGCAAATCTGGGTGTGGGGGAGGCAGTGGGGGGCACATGAAATGGTGTCATGGGCCGCATCTGACCCCCAGGCCATAGGTTGAGAACCCCTGTAATAGACTTTTCAATGAAGCTAGAAATTTAAAGATGTGCTTTACCAGTCCTACTCTTCAGTATGTTTCCATGGCCAGCAGGGATTCAAACCCATTTCTTCTGGATGTTATCATTACACTATACTAGGACAGGAAATAATATGACTGGTTTTTTTCTCTTTAATTATTTCCTTGCTTTTCTTCATTTTTGAGAGAGGGGCCTGTGTGTGTGCGCACACATTCTGTTTTCCCCTTTGTGGGAATATATGTTTTCAATGTTTAATTGTGTGGGGGTTTTTTAAAAAAAACCCACTACATTATTTAGATAATTCATTATGTATTTATTCTGTGATTTTTGTGGTGGGTTGGGATTGTTCTCTTTGGTGGTTGATGTTTTTGGCTGTACTGTAGACTACTTTTGGAATAGATTGATTTTCTGTCACCTCGCTCTGCCTTTTCTCTGAGTAGCTTTTTGGGTTCTTTAGGGCCTTCTTTGAACTATTGCCAGAAAACATCAATGGGAAATAACAAAATGAAATGACCCAAAAGAGGTGATCCTTTTCATTTTAAACAAAGAACTTGTGCACACACAAAAATACAAAAACAAAAGTGGCACAATCTGCCCCGGAAAGAAGTCAAAATGAAATAAAAATGAAAGTTTTCACCTTCTGGAGAATAACTGAAGAGAGTAATGAATGTGAGCACACAACATTCACCTCAGTGATCACTGTTAATGATATTTCCAATGAAAAACTAGATTACAACTACTTCAAATTAGAAAGCATATTACTGTATGTAGGTTTGGAGGGGGTGATTTTTGCTTCTGTCTTTCCACAAAGTTACTGGTACATGGAGAAAGGATATTATGAGGATTCATGGCATTTTTCATTCTGTGTAATCTTCTGAATTTTACCAATGTTTGCCTCTCTACTGAAACATCTTGGCTTCCCCTGAAGATCTTTGTTTCTTTTCTCTCCTCCCCACCGGTTTATGTCTATTGTTCAGCATGGGTAACTGCAACACTCTATGTAGTGTAAAGCCATTTCCAGTGAATCCTGTGCAGAAAAAAATGCCATTTTGCATAAAAATTGTAAAAAATATTGGGTTAATTGGCAATTCCCACCTTCCCAAAAAAGTAGACACAAAACATCCAAAAGATCTCATTATCTCCAGCAATATTTTTCCAGAGTGGTGGGGCACAGGGGCACACCGAGGAATTTTGTTGTAAGGACAAAAGGGGATGATCCCCCTTGTTGTTTTCCTTTCTTATAGTAAGAAGCAGTAGAAGTCATAGACTTTTCAGGGTAAACATAGAAACGTAAATTTCCCTTCTACCTTCTACAAGATACAATCGGCTGTGGTTAAAGGCTTGGACTAGGCTTATGCCCTCAGATGCCAATTACTTTATTTTAGTTTCATTTAGTTTGTGATGTATTTGTTAGTTGTTTGTTTTGATTTAGTGTTTTGTTGTTATTTGTTATCTGTTTGTTCACCACCCAGAGTGGGATACTACCCAAATGGGTGGTATAGAAATACAATAAATAAATAAATAAGATTTCCATACCTGGAACTACGGAGGGAATGGTAGTGCAAAACCTGGCACCAAAACAAGGGAGGCTATTCTCACCTCACTGGTCCAGATGTGCAAATCCCTAACCCCCGCTCAATGCTGTATGTGGTAGCTACTGGTGGGCTGCCTTTTCTGGGAGCCATCCATGCGATCATTTCCATTTCCACTTCCCCTCTCCTGAGTGTATCTTGGTCATACTGTATGTCTGCCTCATGGTGTTTCCTGCATCTCCACCGATTCACATGAACCAAGCGCAGGATACAGATTCTACCTTGTCAAAGACACCGTGAGGGAATCATTGCTGTCAACCTAACCTAGCACTACCAGTCAATGTACATGACCTAAAGTGCAATTCTGCCCAGAAAATGCCATAATGTCCAACAAAACAGGAACAGGATAGGCAAAAAACAGACCAGCTCCAGGAGTCAATATGGAGTTGCTCCCAAAAACTCCTATCCAGCCCCTATTGGTGACCCAATAGCACCCCAATTCCAAGGCAGTCAGATGGGAAGACTCCATGATCCAATACACCAGTGCAGGGGTGAGATCTGGTTTAAAAAACCTGCACATCCCGCCCAGAGAGAAAATAACACCTTAATCCAGTGGTGGGCAGCAAAAAAATTCGCTACCACACTGTGGATGGAGTCTATGTCATGGGCAGAGCCTATGTCATGGGCGGAGCCTACATCATGGACGATCTAGTCATGCCTGCCATATGGCCATTTATACATCTGCAAACATAGGCAGCACTAGCTATTTGGCTGTAAATGGAGATGAGCACTGCACTCTAGAGTCAGATATGACTGGCTTTTGAGCAAGGGAGACCTTGAACCACTTGCAGGGACAAAACCTGATGGGACAGGGCAGGGAGGTGGGCGTGGCCACCCAATTTCGCTTCCCCCCGCCCGAAGGTGACCCAATTTTGCCAACCCCTGCCCAGAGGCCACCCAATTGTGCTACCCCCCCCCCCCTCCTGGTGGATGCGAACCTGTTTCTGCCCACCACTGCCTTAATCACAATAAGGAATATAATAATACAGAGTGTTAAGTATTAAACTTGAAGCAATAAGCAGAATACCAAAAAATTATTACCTAGCATTTTGTTAGAAGTCTAAGAAAATCACCTAAGCTCGCCCTTTTCTAGCAAATCCTCATCACATAACCAATTACACAACTGGTTGTATAACCAACATCAGAATTAGTATGAAATAGGCATGAAATGTAGAGTCTGCTGGAATGTCATGAATGCTCAACCTTCCATAATCACACAATGAAGCAAGATACTGGTCATTCAGTTTGCTTGCTATAAATGAATGGAAGGGATTAGATTCTGATTATATATTTTTTTCACTATATGGCAAGATTCCTACCTTCCCTAACCAAAAAGAAGAGAGAACACTTCTTAGATCAAACTGAGGAGCCCTAATCAAATCAAAGGCTCAGCTATTTATAGGTTTGATATGCAGGCAGAGATACTGTAAAATTCAGGAAGTAGCAGAATTGATTCCTCCTTACTGTCATCTGCTTACATATCACTGTAGCCAAACTTGAATTTGCAGCATCAGTTGCTTTATCACAAAATCTAATTTACGTTGTCATCTTGTTAATAGCAAAGTTTAGAACAGGGATTTGCAACCTCCAGCCCGTAGGCCTAATCTGGCCTGTGGTGCCAGTTAATCCAGCCCACAGTAAGGATCCCGGAGCTGCCACCAACACCACCACTGGAAGCACCAGAAGTGGTGAAAATGCCATAAAAATGGTGGGGGGGAAATGGCACGAAAATGCTGCAAAGAAAGCTGGAAACGTAGCAAAAATGTGAAATTATACCGTATAGTAAATGTATAGAAAATAACCAAAGTAATATCCGACTACATTATATTATATTGATATGTATTTTTTTTCTCTTCTTATCTTTAACGTTGTAAGAAGTACGTGGGAACTACTTTTTTTGTATGTAATTGTTTTTTTTTATGTTTTGTAGAATGTTTGGTTATCTTTTTAATATTGTAAAAACCTTGAAAAAAAATTAAAAAATGTGCCACCCTCATTCCCGCCACCACGAGAAGTGGCAGAAGCAGCAAAAACAGCTGAAATCATGCCATGAATGCCCCTACCCCCCTCACCACAACTGGAAGTGGCAGGAGCAACCAAGCCTCTGCCCTCCCTCACCTGTGTAAGAGGGGCATGACTGGCACATGACACATAAAGGTTGCAAACCCCTGGTTTAGAACACTGATAACAGTTGCCATCAAGTAATCCCACCATGCTTTGTGATTGTTTTCTGGACTAGCATGGAGAGGGGAAGGGCTAGCATTTAACAAGCATAATTATTGGCTGTTTTTGAATCAAAACAGCCAATCAGTCAGCTAAATTTTCTTCTATCCAAATGTAACGGTCTTTCCATTCTGTCTCTACTACTGCTGCTCGTTTAGTTTAGTCAGTCTGACTGACAGGTTCAGTTTTCTTTCTGATTCAAAATGTTTCCAGACTCAGAAAGTTAGCAAGTCAGTACCCTCTTGCCACCATCATTTCCTTGAGTGATTTTTTTCTTCCTGTCTTTAATTGCAACCAAGATAAAGTGAGCTGTTGTTACATTTTTTCCCATCTACCTGACAACTTTGCTTGAACACAAGCTTGTAAGTAAATGTTATTTTTCCATTCTGCTAAAATTGTGTCTAGCATTTGTACATTAGAAACTTGAGAAGAAACCAAAGCAGAACCCAGGAAGACTTGCATCTCAAAATATTCATCCTTAATCCTTTGGGACACACTAACTGCACCATTATGCAAAGATTATCCAGCAGACATATGCTAGGCTGACTGAGGAATGAATGAGAAATGGACCCAGTAAGGCATGTCAATACTTCCTCTACAACAAGATCATTTGGAAAAATAAGACTTTTTTTAACGGAAAGGAAAACAAAACCTTGTTATGGTTCTTGTTCATTTCCCAAAGGGAAAACAGAGAGACAAAATACTCCCTGTATATTTAAGAATAATCTGTTTTTCTCTGTGAATTTAATGACTAATATGAGTAAATGATAAAAATGAAGGGAGGATCTGAGCATGCCTGAAATGTTACAGCTGCATGTATGTTTATGTAAAAGTAATTACCAGTTTGACACCCTATATTGAATTTCTTGACAGCAAATCTCAATCAACCTTACTTGTGAGTAGACAAGATTTGGGGATTGAAAATCACCTGTATTCAGTAGTGTAGCGTGGGATTCAGCCGCCCGGGGCATAAGCTAAATTTGCTGCCCTCTGGGTGGGGCCTAGGATGTTGGTGCCCGCTCCCACTAGGGCTTCTGATAATTGTAGTCTAAGAACACTCATATGCCCCAAAAGTGCCACCTGTGGCGGCCCCCACCCCACCCCCACACTACTGCCTCTATTACAATGCTCTTCAAAAATAAAATGATGTAAGGGGGAATATTAAGCCACACATCTTCTGACATCTCTGTCACCTTATTTTGTGAAAATAAAAGGTCAAATATAAAGGATGAGGTGAACAATAATCCTTGGAGGGGGGAATCATGAATGTAATATTTTCCTTGAGCGTAAAACTCTGTACAGTTGTACCTTGCTTAAAGAGCATAATGCGTTCCACACGATTGCTCTTTAAGCAAAACACCAATGTAAGTGACCAATTGTGGGGTGGGGGGGATTGCGAACCCCGATTTATTTGTTAAGTGAGTTTTTGGTAGGTTTTTATTTGTTAAGCAAAGTGAACATTCAGAGAAAATTATGCTCTTAAAGTGATTACTCTTTAAGCAAGGTGCTCCTTATGCGAGGTTTGACTGTACTCTTTATCTCATTTACTTTTACAGAAATGAAAGAACCACAGTCCTCTTACCTTCCCCCTCTTGAAGAAATTATAT
The DNA here is from genome assembly GCA_030440675.1 of Furcifer pardalis. Taxonomy (NCBI): domain Eukaryota; kingdom Metazoa; phylum Chordata; class Lepidosauria; order Squamata; family Chamaeleonidae; genus Furcifer; species Furcifer pardalis. The sequence goes on along the minus strand of CP126891.1, from coordinate 108,372,778 downwards.
AAAGTCAATTCTGTTTCCCAGCTACTATGATGAGTAATTAGGACAACACTTGAATTTACATATAAAGCACACTATTACTTAGATGCCAAGTAATGGTATTACTGCCAAATATCAGTAATTTAGATGTATAATTAAATTACTTCTCTTGCAATATTTATCCAGATTGCTGAGCCATTTTTGGAAGCCTCGGGAAACTAGGACACCACTCATTTCTGCATACAATGGAATCAGAGCCGCACAGTTACAAAGAGAGAGCAACTTCCCTAATAAACCATGTTTTCAAGTTACAAATACAAACAATTGCAAAAATCCTGCTGGCATAAATTTACACCATTTGAAATTCATGCCAATAAAATTTAACCATTACGATCTTTATAGATTATAAACAGTGTCTTGAATTTAACACTAAAACTGACATGAATTTACACTAAAACTGGCTGTTGCATTTTGGACCTTTTGGCATTTCTGTACTGTTTTCAAGGGCAGCCCTACATAGATAACATTATACTAGTCTATTTTTAGATTATTAATGCATGTGTTACCCCAAAATTTAGAATTAGACACTACATATTTCCATGTGTAATCATTTTACATTTTATTAAAGTTTATTTTGACATGGCAACCTACACACACACACACATGCAAGATGAATTGGTAACACATGAGGGGGAAGAAGCTAACACTTATTAAATTATATAAAAGTCTGCAAAGGAAGAATAATAAAGGTTAATTGTGGCAAAGTTCATTCAATTTAAAAGTGCATCGCAAGAAAAGCCTTGGCATCAGATACGTGATAAGAAGGGGTGGCGGTCTGTCACATAAGCACAGGGGGAAATAGAGAGAACAATTAAATTGATAACAGTTGGTTTCTTCCCCCAAAGGGCTCCTGATTGAGTAATCCAGCCATTAGTCAGATAACTTAATCAGTTTCTTTGTTCCCCTTTTCCGAAGGTATCTACGTAAACACCAGTCAATTTCACGCCTGCAATGTACAGAAAAACAGCTTAGCGAAGGAATGGCCTCTGAGCGACCCTGCCTAAGCCCTCCCCTCTGCGTGATTGGACTAGAGTTGCTGGAACTATACACAAAAGCCTTTGATTCATTCACAAAATGGACTGGCAACATTGTATTCTTTCAAAGCATTCCAAAGATAACCGCAAATTGACAGAAGACTACCGGATTATCTCCCCAAGGAAATTGCCTTCACCACGAACAATACAGCGTTCGCGTCTAATTTATTTCTACTGTAATTTGCTTGATGCCTACCAGATGTTTGTAAATAAAATGTGATAATTACCCTTGATTGCCCAACCCCAGGCAAACATCCCCTCCAAGTTAGTGTCCACCAGAAAAAGGGTATATAGGAGTTTGGGAAGAGGGAGGAGGCAGCTCACTCCACAGAATAGCGTGGGGGGGGGCTCACGGGCGCTGGGATTTTCTCAAAACGGGTGAGGGAAAGAGAATTCTAGGTTCTAGCCTGGCCAACTATAATATAGGATTCTCTGTTGTTTTTCATTTCCAATAAACCATTGTTGTTTTGATTGAATTCCCGTCTCGTTTCTGAGTTCTTAGGGTTAAGCTATTCCTCTGCCAGGGCACGTACTGGGGTCCCCCAAAATTGGGATAACACATGAACCACAGTATCTGTGCATTTTATATTAAGGTGGGGTATAAATGGACAATCAACCAGAAATGATAAAAGGCACTTTTGGCCATGGCAGATATTTGACCCTCCATAGAGAGCAGTGATGGGCAGCAACAGGTTTGTATCACTTCGCCAGAACCAGTAGTAACTTTTCCCAGTGTCCCGGAGAACTGGTAGCGGCTTTTGGGGGGAACCACCTCAGGGGCTTACCTTTTGCCATGGTGTGCATGTACGCCTACAGCACTTGGCACACATGCGTGGCCTCCTTGCTGTCCTCCCAAGCGGGGAGGAGGAAGAGAAGCTGCTAGCCTGAAGCTCCCTATAGCCTGCTCCCCAGGGTAAGTGACGCACTTTTGGGTGTGGGGTGTGGGTGTGTATTTTAATGTGTATTTAATGTGTATTTATTTTTAATGTGTATTTTATGTGTTTTATGTGTATTTAATTTATACTGTATTTGTATGTGTTTTATGTCTAGTTAATGTGTATTTATTTTAATTTGTATTTTATGTGTTTGATGTGTGTTTTTATGTATTTTATGTCTATTTAATTTGTATTTTTATGTGTACTTATTTTTATGGGTTTTTTACATTGGCTCCTCCCACATCATTGGCTCTGCCCATGATGTCATGGCATTGGTTCCGCCAATGATGTCATGGTGTTGGCTCAGCCCACAATGTTGGCTGTGCCCACAGTGTGGTAGTAAATTTTTTGGAAGCCCACCACTGATAGAGAGTGCTGGCTCCATGACTATCACCATCTTGCAGAACTAATTTGTAACCCCACTGAGACCAGGTAAATTCCCTCTAACAGATCTGACAATCCTGTAACAATAGGATTTCTGTTTTACCTAGATGAAATATCAGTTTATTGGCCTTCATCCAGTCTATTTCATTAGGCAGTGTTCCAGAATCTGTGCAGCAGCATCTGCACATGAAGAAGAGATATAAAGCTGTATATCATTAACATACTGCTGATAGCAAATCCCCCTATGACTTCTTCCAATGGCTTCATGTAGACATTACAAGACATTGGAGAAATAGTTGGCCCCTACAAGAGGGTACAGTAATACCTCAGATAACATTAGTATCGAATAACACTAAAATCGCATAACATTAAGCAATCTGGGGGGAAGAATTGCATCGGATAACATTAAGATCCTATGGGATGCATCAGATAACAACCGCTAAAGCCTGTGTGGTTATAATGTATCTCTATGGATCCCATAGGATTTTAACATGCATCGGATAACACTAAAAATCGTATAACACCAAGACTTGTGGAACCAGGTTTTAGTGTTATCTGAGGTTTTACTGTATTTAGGAATACAGTAGTCTCAAGGGGCAGGGTTGGCATCTGGAACTGGCCTTCAGGAAAGGATTGGAATGAGTGGAGAAGGGAGCCCCTATTTCTTAAGCTCAGTAACAATCACAGAAGGACAGTGTTGTTGTTAGAATCAAAGTTTGCCGCAAGACCCAGGAGGATTAATATAATTAAACTCCTCCTGACTGCCTCCCTTAGAAGATTGTCTTGCAGAGTGACCAATGCTAGCTCTGTAATATGCTGTGGCCTTAAGTCCCATTAAAATGTGTCCAGACTCTCAGTTTCTTCCATGAACCCCTGTAATTGATCATTTATCACCCTCTTGATCAACTTTCTCAAAAAAGCAATATTTAAGATGGGTGTGATTCAAATAATCTGTTGCCAAATTAGTTTGCTTAAGAATGGGACTTATTATGATCTCTTTTAAGTAAAAAAGCACATGGTCTTCCTGAAGAGAAGCACTGAAAAGAGAATCTAAGCTTTTGAAATGTGGATCTACAGATGGCTGCTAACGCTATGAGTTGACTATGTGACTAATGTACAAGTATTGCACCTGATGGATAAAGAAAAAAGAACTCTTTACGACCATTAAGCAAAGAAAGCTCAAATACTCTAGCCATATCATGATGAACAACATAAAATACAGAATACTGATACTCATTCTGCAGGGAAAGATGTGAGAAGAGAGGCCCTGGACATAGAAGGACTTCATGGCTGAAGAACCTGAGAGACTGGTGTGGCATGTCCTCAGAAGAACTGTTCTGAGGAGTTAAGAACAGGAAGACTATCGCCATGATGTCAGCCAATATCTGGAATGGATACAGCCCCTGAAGAAGAAGCCTGTTTTTGCTGTCTTAAATCAATTACAACATTTCCTGGATTTCTGCCTAACTGCAGCCAGATTGTATCTGGAGGGAGCTTTCTTCCATCTGCACTCTAGCTGGCTTCATAATTGCTCCATCTCCCCAATCTCCTCCTGAAAACATAGTGAGGGTTGGGCCTGCAATGAGGAGGATATTTAGGGATGATCATGTCTACAGCTCAGGTCATCTGACTTTAACAAGAGTGCCAGTTAGATCAGCTGGCAAACTTCCAAGGACTGGAAACCAATTCAGTCTTTGAAGGTGGACCATTCTAATAGGTCAATTCATCCCAGAGAGCACAGTTGTACAAAGTCAAAATCTTTATAGATGTGACCATAAGAAGGTGGAAGATTCAAAGTCATCTTCTCTCTGTCCAAGGTAAATCCAAGGTATGGCCTGCTTTATGAATAAGGTGGACTATGGCAACACTTCCTCCCTGTTCCTCTGAATTGCCATGATGCTGGATGTTATATCCTGAGGCATTTAGCTAGAAAGGGCAACCACACCTTCTAGGCCCACCCAATTTTTGGTTATACATCTATTATAAAATAAGAAATTAGCTAAGATTTAGTTTGGACCAATCTTGTATTTATCCTTCTTAAACTGGGCTGTAGTTCCACCAAAATTAAACTGGCACATAATTAAATTGGTTTTAAGGAAAAGATTCTTTTCTATTACTTTTCACACTCACAGACTAACATGGCTGTCATATTTGAGAAGAATGCATGTGGTGACATTAATAGTGTAGAATTATGTCCTTCTCTCTTAGCTACACTTGAAAACAGCAACATCTTGAAATTCAGCCTTCTCGAGTATAACATATTTTGAAACATCTTTTGAAGCCTCTCCACAGCAAAATCTATTCACAGGACAATCAAGTACATGTAATCCCAGCAGTTTACACACTACCCAGAATCCCAGAAGTAGCTCTACTCAATTTGAGGGGGAACATTTTATTCCCCACACTTCTCTCTGTAATTGAAACATGCTATCTATATATGTCTTAACTCCCAAAGAAATTGTGAAATGAATGGATAGCTCATGTATTGATCTTTCTCCTGTCATACAAGTTGTGGGCAAAAGCAGAATGGACTGTCTTCATCTTTTACAGATTATTTAACACAGCATATAATGGTTCAGAGAAGCTGTGCTGGTAAGAGAGACAACAGTACTCAAGGTGGTTTTGCACACACAGAGAGAACTATTTCTAACTTTTTCATTTCACACTGTGTTTCAAAAGCTACTTGATCATGTAAGACAGTGTTTTTTTCTTTCTTCTGGAAATGATAAAAAAGGAATTTATACTTAAAATACATCTTTAAAATGTGGAAAGCAAGTGAGATAACTAATATCTCACATATCCATGACTTAATACCAGTTACAAGTGCTTATATTCTTGCCTAGTTAATAATTGTTGCTATTGCTTCACTGTTAGGATATCTTAAATGGCTTTGTGTAGTTTATCATTGCCCTCTGTTCAGTTCACATACTGTATCACGATATTCCAATGGTAAGACAAGTACTGTACCACAATTGACACAGAAGGAGATACAAGGATTGATTTCACAGATGCATGGAGCTGGATGGGCAGGGACTTTTGCCCTTTCCCAGCTGAATTTTGACAAGTAACTTGGGATCACAGTTGCATTGTCCACATGGCTGGGCTAAAGGGGTGGGTGAGTTGGAGTCTCTGTTTAAACCACTGAAAGAAAAATGGTAGCTGCCTGATCGCTGTCCAATCAACCTGCCAAGTGCACCATTTTGACTTTGCAAGCACAGCCACTGGCTTTAGCCTGTGGAGTAGCAACAGAGCACCAGTCAATGGTGAGTGGTTCAGTGCCACTGCCATGCAGCTCATTAAGCCAGTTGGCTTCATTAGTTGTTGGGTTTCTCACCTGTGCAGCACTTCGGCCTAGGCTGGGGTATTTTGTCCAGTTACCTGATCCAGTTAGTTTTGGGTCATCTATTGATTGCTTGGGAAGCCTAGAAGGATTTTATCAGCGCAATCAGCTTCATTAGCCTAGTATGGCTGGATATCAGTGCCCAGGACAGGGTGGAGTCATTCCAGACAAGCCATCCTTGTTTATGCAGGTATAGGTCATAGATTGCACTGGGTATGGTGTTCCTTGGCTGGCTGTGCAATACTGTACAAGGCCATACTAGATCTCACCATAGGAGGCTCACCATAGGAGGCTGAGGCTTCAGAAGAGCAAGAGGTACCTTTCAAAAAGCAGCATTTTTTGACTTACAAAATGTTTTGAAAGATTAACTTGCAAAGAGAAAGGCTGTTTTTTGTCTTCAGACTCTGTAAGATGTGTGTCTAAGTGAGAAGATCTTTTGTCCTCAGGAATTCCAAAGGGAGATTAAGAGTCTTTGAGGACTGGGCTGATGGTTAATTGAAAGAGTTAAAAAGCCTAGGTAACACATTAATATGTTGAGTTGTTTTCAACATTCCTTATGGAAAGGATGGCACATTTCCCCAATTGTCCCCCTTTGCATCACATTTTACTGACTTGTAAGTAAGAGAGTTAGCACAGGATAATTGTAACTTTAATAAAGAATTCTGCATAAACCACTTGTGTATTTGTCAAACAAATATTTGAGAAGTTTACTCAGAATTAACTTTAGAGATATATTTTGTTTGTTTAGCACTTTTCTCTTTTTGTTTATTTTTTTAAAAAATTAAAATCTATAATATCCAAGTCAGCTGTCCAGTTGGATTTGAGACATAGAAGTCTGGTAGTAATTTCAGTGTCTTCGCCCCCATATTGCTGGCATGTAAAGAAGCAGGTATGGTGGCAGCAAGAAACTATTCATAGTAAGGATCCACCAGAGAGGAGATCTCAGAGGGCTGGGAGGAAGGGAATTCATAACCCATCAGATTTAATTGTCTTCTCCTTTGTGTTCCACCCTTGAGTACACCTAGCTGAAGAACACAAGGAGGACTGAAGAGAGAATCTTGACAGGGTATATTCACCTTGTGTTCAGCAGTGGTATGAATACCAGATATCCTCCTTATGTTTTGTTTAGCTATAATAGAAAGAAGGCTTCACATCCTGAGTTGTGGCCATAGCTTTGATTTTTGGGCAGGGAAGCATCCTGCCCAAATGGCCTTGGGACCAAACCTGGGTCTTGGGGCATGAGCTTCATTTCAGTGGTTTTACTCTGAGAGGAATTGTTGTCACTTGTCTTATGGGGAAACAAAGAGCAGCCCCCCAATTTGGTGGCAGGTCACCTGGGTGATAATGACTTGAAGCCAGTGATGGGATGTAACAGGTTTGCACCAGTCCACCAGAACCAGTAGTAACTTTTTCCAGTGTCCTGGAGAACCGGTAGCAGCTTTTGGGGGAACCCATCTTTGGGGCTTACCTTTTCACTGGTTCCCCCACTATGCATGCACACCAAGCACTTGGTGTGCATGCACGCCTACCGTACTTGACGTGTATGCACAGCCTCCTTGCTGTCCTCCTAAGCGGGGAGGAGGAAGAGAAGCTGCTAGCCTGAAGCTCCCTATAGCCTGCTCCCCAGGGTAAGTGACTCACCTTTGGATGTGGTGTATCTGTGTGTATTTTAATTTGTATTTAATACCTTTACCTATATTGATGTACTACCACAGTTTCTAAAAAGGCCTGGTGGCCTGGCTTGGGGTTTTTAATCAAAGTCTTGGAGTTACCTCATCAATAAGCTACACCTGTGCTGTTCCAATTGCTGTTCCAATTGGAGAACCCTTAAGGAGGTACAGCTGTTTTACATTTACATTAAGGCATATTATCCTAGAGAACTGGTTAGGCAAAGACTTAGTACCTAACTTCTTTAACTGTTGAAAAGTTGAAAAGTGCCAAAATGAAGCCATCTTGTGGTGAGTTCATTCGGTAGTTCCTTCCATCTGATCTAGTGTGAGAAAGATTAGCCAGAATAAGCTTTAAGCTTTGGTTTAAAAGCTCTGGTTGATTTGTGTTTGGGGTGGGTAGGTGGGTGTTTTGGTGGGTGGGTGTATTTTAATGTATTATTTGTTTATTTAATTAATTTATTTATTTATGGGTTTGTGTTGTGGGTGTGTGGGTGGGTTGAGGGGTGCATGTGTATGTGTGCTTATTTTTATTTTTATTTTTTTCTTTGGTCACGCCGACAAAATCATGATGTCATGACATTGGTTCTGCCCATGACGTCATGATGTTAGCTCCGGCCACACTGTGATGACGTCACGGTGGGGTAGTAAAAATGTTGACATCCCATCACTGCTTGAAGCCTGGGTAGTAAAATCTGAGAATGCAGGAAGTCATATGTTACCTTTTATAAAAATATGCGGCAAAATTAAAGAGGGAGGAAGGGGAGGAAAATAATAATAAATTGTTGTGGCCTTTTGAAGACTAAAACTTTTAAGTATGAGCTTTTGCAGATTGAAATCCGTTTCTAGGTAAAGGTCACCCTTGCTTGAAAGCCAGTCGTTTCCAACTTTAGGGTTCAGTGCTCATCTCTGTCTATAGTCAGAGAACCAGTGCTATCTGCATCTGCAGATATTTCCATGGACATGTGGCGAGCATGCCTCAACACCAGGGTGCACAGAATGCTGTTTACCTTGCCACAGAAGTGGTCCCTATTTATCTACTTGCAATGTCTTGCTTTCAAATGGCTAGGAGCTGGGACCACAGATGACGGGCGCTCACTCTGTTGTGCAGTACTCAGGTCTCAAACTGCTGACCTGTCGACCTTCCAGTCAGGCACATTATTCTTGTGTCTGAAGTAAATTTTGATACACAAAAGCTCGCATTTAAATAAATATGTTAGTCTTTAAATTGCCACATTTTTTCTTATTTCTTTCTCCTTTAATTTTGCTGACATGCTGGGGCAGATTAACTCAGCTACCGTTTTGCAAATTTTAATGAAAGTGTAATTCATGGTATTTTTCTTTAATTTCATTAATTAAATAAGAAATATATCAAGCTGCAAACTCAGGGCAATAAATCAAAGCACATCACAGGAAAATCATAAGTATTTATGTGACTAAAGATGAAAAATTGTTGCTTGTCTCATTCTTTCCTGTGAGGAAGGAGAACTACAACTTTCTTCTAATCAGCAAGAATGAGTGGGAATTTCCTGGCACTCTTGACAAACTTGTCACATTGGCTTTCTATGCAAATATACCATTTGTGAACGAAACATGCCCTTGGGAGCGATTGCACTAATTGACCAAAACAGGGATGGCTAGGAGGTGCATTTATGCTTTCCTTCTTAAAGGAGAAGGCTCTAAATTTATTTCTCACAAATTACAGAATAGTATTTTGATTGGGGGGGGGATTTTATCTTGTTCTTGGAAGTAAGAATTTTTGTGGTACTTAAAAATTAATGTTAATACTGATGTTCAAGTTTACAAGAACATAGCATTTAGCTAGTACTATTTCAATATTTATGAAAACATGAAGATTAAAGCTAATGGTGGGGATAAAATGAATAGGAATAATATATTGCCTGAAATCCTATTGCACTAGAGTAAGCCAATCATGCAGGCAGGGTTAAATGGCTGTCCAGCCCTTGAAGCTGAGAGAGTGTGACCTGGCCCCTGGCTTAAAAAGGTTGGGACCCCTTGCATAGTAGGTCACAACTACAGTAGGGACATTTGAATCAATGTAGCATATGAAGGAATCATCTTATGAAATCCCCTGTGATTCAATGGGGAAACTCTAGTATCCTAAGCAAAAGCTTTTTTGGTTCCTGTGTTTGGAAGGAGAATTTGACAGCATGACATCATTTTATGATCTATATAACACTACACTGAATTATTTCCGTTTTGTTTTCTCTTTGGAATATATACTTAAAGTAATAATTATTATACTAAAGAAGTGGAAAAGTGAAATTACAGTCCAGAACAGTCCTGATAGCAGAAAGCTGATTTTCTATTGCTTTTCTTAAAAGCAAAAAACAATGGTGTCTTTTGTCCCTCCCCAAATACAGCATATTAAATAGGATTTCATTGGCTGGGGACTTTTTATTGGAGGACTTATATTATACCATGCCATTTTATAACCTATGATTACTCATTTTGATTCTTAAAAATCAATAACCACCCTCACAAACACATATACCACCTGTGCCCCAACATTCCAGGTGACTGAAAAATAATGGCCAGTTTTCAAACTACAGTAGAAGAATAACACCATCATTTGAAGCTGAGAGAAATCTAAAGCAAATGATTTTCAACAATAGCTATATTCTCTCTTGCTGTCAGGGGACACTAGTACAAATGGAGAAACTATGAACAGCATTGTGAAATTTAGCAGGCAGAAAAAAAAGGTCTTCGGTAAAGTTATGTATGTTAAACCTATAAAATAAGCCTGATGTAGATATAGAAATGGGAGAGGTTTGTTCAGAATATTCTTGCAGTTAAATATATACACCCCTCACTACACACATATAAAACTATGAGAGAAGCCCAAAATGAATATAAGAGTAGTAAATATGAGCAGCTGTCACCATACAGACCAATAGTTCTGGTGTCATGGGCACTGTTTGGACCAGAAGAAGAGAAGGGCAAATGTATCCCTTGCCCATACTTATTGCTGGACCACATACCCTGATAATTAAAAGTTGAGTGCAGTTCTAACCTACCTTAGATCTCTAAATGGGGATGTACAAATGAAATGTGCAATCAAAATGAAATAAGCAAGTGAATTGATTCTAAGCATATCTGAATATTGACATCATCTGCAAATCAATACAACATCAGAGAAAATATACCTTAAATCTACTTTAAGATTCAAACAGATAGACATCTGACTCATAACACACCTGTAACTGGGGGGGGGGAGAGACATTGCAATACCATTAGATGCACAAATTGAAGAAAAAGAATCAGAAAATACTGCAATTTGCAAAATGAAGTTGAGCATTTATGGAAAAGGAAGTCTGTTGTTGTGCCCAAAGTAATCACAGCCCTTGTATTAATATCTAAAGAACTCCCTAGAACAGGGGTGGCTAAACCACATCCCGCGAGCCAGACCTAGCACGCTGCACCATTTCATGTGACCCGTTGTTGCCCTTGCCACAAGCAGAAGTGGGTGCATTTACAACAACCATAAAATGCACCCGTACATGCATAAACAAACCCGGCACTTGACATAAACACTGCCATAAATGCACCCACATATGTCGTAAATGCGCTTAAAACAGCCGTGGACACATTTATGACAGAAGAAAACACGTGACTGGCCCGATCAGATGTCTGGGGCATGTGGTCAGGCCGGCAGCATGAAAAGCCTGGGAACCCCTGCCCTAGTTATTTGGAAATTTTAGACTTATCAAGTGTGGGGACACAGGAACGTGGGATCTCATGTAGGGTGGCTGATCTAGAGATAGCCACCCTTCGGTTCAATTTTTTGGTGTGATTTTAATGCTTTTATGAATTTTTTAAAGTTTTAAGTATCAAGTTTTAAGATGACTTAATATTATCATAGGCTTAATCCTATGATTTTAATCTGTAAGCCGCTCAGAGTCGGGTTTGCCCGATTGGAGCGGGGTAGTAAATACGAACAATAAATAAATAAAATAAATAAATAAATTGGACTTGAATATCCTAACTTTACAAAAATAACACCACTTTTTAAGGAACTGCCTATATACTTTATTTAGGACTGTGGTGGCTTAGTGGTGAAGATGCTGTACTTGATGACTGGAAGGTTGGCAGGTCAGCAGTTCGAGACTCGAGTGCTGCATGATGGAGTGAGATTCTGTCTCTTTCCCAGCTCCTGCCAACCTAGCAGTTCAAAAGCAAGTAATTGCAAGTAGATAAATAGGTACCACTTTAGTGAGAAGGTAAACAGTCTGGTTTCCAGGCATGGCTGCCACATGTCCATGGAAATGTCTGCAGATGCAGACAGCACTGGCTTTTTGGCTATAAATGGAGATGAGTACTGAATCCTAGAGGTGGATATGATTGGCTTTCAAGCAAAAGTGACCTTTACCTATATACAATACTTAGATGTTACCTTAACAATTCTTGGGTTATTAGTTAGGTCTTGAACTTAGGAGTGTTGGCCATTAAATGATGCTACCCTATCAAAACATACAGATATATGCATGTTTATGACAACACTGATGCTATTTCTCAAGCAATTGCATAAACACACTCCAGACAGTAGCTGATTTATAGTCTGACCTTCTGCTTTGATATTTCATATCAAGATTGTAATGCTGCACACTGTTTCCAAACTTGAGTCCTTTTTCTTACATATTTATAGGGTTAACTAACAGCTAACCTCTCTATGACACTTTCAGTCCTATACACAATCATTATATTCTATCACTCTCACAGCATTTTGTGGATTCTGTTTTCTTAGTCTTCGAGGTCGTTAGTCAGAAAATGACTAGGTTTTTAGTTGTTTTTTCCCCACTTACAAAGGAAGGTGCAAAATGATGTGGAATTTTAAAGATGAGATTGTTAGGTGAATCCTTTGATACCAGCTCCTTGTTTCTAAAAGATGAAGAGTTTTGTACAGACTAGCAGATGCCAATTAGACTGGTAGAGCTAGCTGGCACTCAAAAACTTGCAATTAAAATTTATAGCAGCATACAATGACCTTGCTACCAGCAGTTTTCTTGATGAGATGGATTCAACAAGAGAAGTCAGTAATTTGATAGGATATCCCTTGTGCACTGTAAGTAGGGCTGCTCCCTTAGTATTCACAGAGGCATTGTGTCTTTAAGAGCTCCATAATCAACAGTCAACACAGGAGACTCTGTGTTTTCTTTCCTGCATACCCATGTCAGAAAATCTTCTCCAGCTAAAATCCTTTTAAATGCAAAACATAAGGAAATCAAACATAATAACTCTAACCTCAGCCAAGGAGGACTTACCTTTGATGAACTGCTGCATTAAACTAGCTCAGGTAACATCCAGTTTTAGCTGGATGGGCCCCACTGAATTGAGGCTGCAATGTGGCTCAGAATAAAGGGGGTGATTTCCCTCCCTTCCATGGGGAAAGTGGCAGAACCAGTTGGTGGTGCGGTGGCATTAATGCTTGCAAGCATGGGGTGGGGCTATGGAAGTTAAAGTTTGTCCCATTCAATGTCAGCCACTTTGCTTTGGACTTCAGGTGGCACACCCTCCCTGCCCTTTAGAGTGCTTATTGGGTCTCTTTCAGGATAGGAATTTTTGTGGCCTAGCTTCCAAATTGGCAATGGAAGGAATGGGTAATTTTTTTGTCTATCTCATTCTGGTCTGTGGGACATTTGGTCTAATTATGGTGGTATCAATTAAAGAGGTCACAATTAGAGTTTGGCAGGTTAGGATGGTAGCAGTGATTCCCTCATGGTGTCATTGGACAAGGTGAGTACTGTATGCCTGACGTGATTTGAGTGAATCAGTCAGGCATGCAGGGCACACCATGAGACAGCTATGCAGTTCAACCAATACCCGTTCATGGGAACAGAACTGGAAATGCCTGCATGGATGTCTTCCCACATCAACTGCCCTAGGCAATAGTTGGCAAGTGCCAACCCTACACAGGGGCAAGGGATTCACCAGTCTGGACTGGAGATGGGAAAAGTAGCCTTCCTTGGTCTGATACCAGATAATATAGCACTACTAGCCCTCCCACAGATCAAGGTTTTTAACATTTTAAAAAAATGTGGCCCAAATTTCATACCAATATCTTGTGTGCCTTGCCTCTTCATTTCATGGTGAGAGGGAATAGTCCTTCTCATGACATTCTGGAAAATTACCAGCAGATTATGCATGAACCCAGCTAGTGAATGACTTGTTGAGAAACAATGCAGAACAACTTTAGCTCTCTCTCCCCCGCCGCCGCCCCCTATGTATACAGATACACGTGCATGTTCTTGCAGCTATATGGAATAGCTACAAGCACACACAGACGTAATCTGTTTTTCACATGCAGAAAACAGTATACACTCGGACTTTTGTTTTCACCAGGGTTGTTGTTCCTTTTAAAATAAGAATTAGCCAAAATCAATACATCTCTTTGTAAATGGGATAAAGAAACTGAATTTATAAAAAGTCAATAAATAAGAAAATAAAACAGTTTAATGTATCCCTAGTCTAATGACACGCGTAGATTGCTGGTAAGGAAAAGAAGGGCCGTTTGTCCAGAGAAAATTCTGTGTCATATTTCTTTTCCCTAATTAGGCTAAAATGACGATTTCCTTCTCTCTCTTCCAGAACCATTTTATTGTGTTGTTGTTCAGTAATAAAGGAATGGATAATGGATAATAGTTAGTATATGTGATGTTTTAGGGGCATCGTTATTGTTTTTGTTGTTACTTATAATTTTATTTGGTTTATTTATTCATTGCTTAATCTCTTGCTGTCAGTGCAAAGATATTTTTAATATGTTGTAAGCCACCCAGTGTTGGAAAATATTCCAGGTGGGCGGGATATAAATGTAAATAATAAATAAAATAAATAAATAAAATAAATATTTAAAAAAGAATTTAAAAGATCTCAGAAATTTCCAGTGAACAATGGGTTACTGCAAATAGTGCTTTTCAGGAACATAAGGGAATTCTCAAGTAAAGGTATGTGAAAGAACACATGAGATTATAGTGGTGACAAGAAATTATTTGTGTTCATGTTTTGTGTACCTTTAATGTAATTCCTGTAGGTAGATGAAAAACGTACAAAGAGATATAGATCTAGACCAGGGGTTCTCAATTTATGGCCTGTGGGCCAGGGTCAGCTTATGGCACCATTCTATCTGTCTTGCACCTGCACTTGTGTCGATGCCTCTGCCCTCGCTCCCACTGCCCTTGTCCTTGTCCCCTCCGTTTGGCTTGGTATGTCCCTAATGCCACTCGATAGCAGGGCAGATGTTGTAAGAAGGGTTACAGCATCTGCCTTGCTATGGAGCAGCATTAGGGACACACCAAGTCAGGTGGAGAGGATCCATGGCGGGCTGGTAAGCAGAGTAGTAGCATCACTGTGGGGGAGAGTGTTGGTGGGCCAGACTGGTTGGTGTGAGGGGGAGTATTGGCAGTGGTGGTGGCATGGGGGGAATGTTGGCAGGCCAGACTGGCAGCATGGGGGGATTTGCTGGTGGCAGAGGTGGTGGTGGTGGTGGCAGCGGCAGAGTGTTGCCATTGGTGTCATGAGGGGAAATGTTGTCAGGCTGGACTGGTGTCATGGGGGGGAGTGTTGGCACATCAGACTGTTGGTACCTTCCAGCCACTGCTGCCACTTTTGGACTGGGGAACACCAGTCCAGCCCATCAACCTTCTGAGGGGGCATGATCCGGTCCCTGGCTTGAAAAGGTGGAGAACTCTTGATCTAGACAGAGAAGTTCACTCTTATCCAAGCCAACCAAGTCCTATGAGGTTAAGAATGGTTTGTTTGAGTATAAATCAAATGTATACCCTTTTGAATGCAAAAGGAAACATTTGCATTTTAATAGAGATCCATTAGAAGTAATGGACATGGTACTTTTTTTGTGTTCAATAAACTGCCTGGATAGTGAGAAGAAGTTTAATTCCTCATGGTGTCTTACAAGAGTAAAAAGTGTCTTTATGGTCTTGAACAAGCTGCGCAATCCCAGGATGCCCTCAGAGGAAAAATGTTAATCCAGTTTTGAGAACTTTATTCCTAGATAATCCTAGAAATAATCACTATAAATTAGAATCAACTTGATAGTGCATACTTATTGCTGTTGATTATAATCAGCTATGCAATTGATTTACAGTATTTAGGAGAGGGCATTGCATTCTCAGGTCTACAAAAGAGCTTTCAAGCATAGAACAAGAAAGTAAAAATACAAAGGCAAGTCTCAGGTATATATCTTTTGTGATATTTTGAACCACAATTGGGAATACCCTGGGTAATGGCCACTTTATGCCAGCTACTCTTTCTCTCACTAGGTCAGGTGAAAGGAACTACAGAGTGAACTCCCCAAAGGTGACTTCATTTTGGCAGTTTCACATCTGGCCTAGACACAGAAGAAGAGGAAGCAGCAGCAACTCATTTAAAATGTATTGAAAATGAGCCTTTTATATACTATGGACCACCAAAAAGGCAAATAAATCAGGCTCAAAAAGGTTCAATCAGACCAAGTCTGAACTCTCACTAGAACAAAAAATGAGTGAATTGGGGTTACGCTACCATGTACATATAATAATACAGAACTGACAAGAGAAGAGATTTTATTGTAAAAAGTGAGGAGAGCAGTAGGAAAAGATGAAGATCTAATATGATATAGGACTAGGTAGATTCAATTTAAAAAATCAAGTTAGTTTGCAAGATCTTGGGGGAAAATATTGATAGTAATGGGGGCAGTAGGAAGAGAGAACAACCTATGGTTTGCAATATCTGAGCAGATCTGTTAACCAGAGGACATTTTTGGAAGTCATTAGTTCATATAGTTACTACATATCAGAAGTGACTGGATGGCACATAGCATCTTTGGAGTCCCCCCCCCCCAATTACACATCAATTCTATAGTGACAAGATAGGTGGAATAGGAACCAATTCTCTATACATCAAGTAGGACCATACCCAGCCACACACAAAAAGGTAATTTCTGTACGTAAATAAGTAAGCTTTTGATTTTTTGTTTTCTATACTTTTAAAAATAGTTTTACAATTGGAAGCAGAATCCTTTTAAATGCATATTTGGTTAATAATGAGTTGAAAAGTTCATCTCATCTAATTAGGTCCTGACTGCCAAGGTCAAAAGTTCAGATAGCCCCAGAGCTCATCAAATTTGCAACAATGTATCTATACTGTGGAAATTCATTTTGGCAAGCCTGTTCCATGCAGTCTATTACAGTCACTGTTCTAACCTTTTGAAAGGTCTTTTCTAAGGATCAATATTTCTGCCCCAGTAGATGACATTATTTTTTTTAAAAAAATCATAACTCAAAATCCCTTTGCATCAACATCCCCAAATGTGGCATACAGAAAGAGCACACTGTCTGCCACACCTGTCCCATATTTAGTGCTAATTCAGAGCCTGGTTCCAAAGATATAATATATAGCTATAAAGTAATAAGACACTCTTTGTCTTATAACAGTAATGATGAACCTTTTAGAGACTGAGTGCCCAAGGAGGAGGAGGAGGTGTGTGGACAGGCACTGTGTGTGTCCACATATCCATGTGATGTTGCCAGTGCAACTCTGGTGAAAACATGTGGGTGCGCCTGCCCTCCCCCACAGCAGCTGAGCCTGACTCCTAGTAGGTGTGTGTGTGTGTGTGTGTGTGTGTGTGTGTGTGTGTGTGTGTGTGTGTGTGTGTGTGTGTGTGTGTGTGTGTGTGTGTGTCTGGTTGTCTCACCTCACCCTCACCTGTTGGGCAGGATTTCAGCCTCCCCTCTTGCCTCCCCACTGGTGGAGGGAGAGGGTGGTGGGGAAGTGGCACTTCCATTGAAGCCATCTGGGCTGGGTGGGGTTTTGATGGTGCACATGCCAACAGAGAGGCCTTTGTGTGCCACCTCTGGCACATGTGCCATAGGTTTGCTACCACCTTTTCTCAGCAAGCACTGCAGCACAGCAATAGTCGCATGGTGACAGCCATTATTGTGTTGCATAGTTCTACTGGCACAGTGGGAGTGACATCAGCAACAGTGACAGATTAGTGCTAATTAAAGAATTCCTGTTTCATTTTTGTTTTGTGTGATTTGTATGCATAAGACAAAATTCTGCACAACTTGAAATTGAAGCAGAAATTATCTCATTACTGACAATTTACTGCTTTTGGTGTAATTTTGCTGTCAAAGTTGCACAGGAGGATTTTGGCTGAAAACACTTCGGTAGATCAGTTGTTGATGGGATTTTAATCAGGTCAGTCTTTTCATGAGCTGATGCATGCAGAACTTTTTTTTTTTCAAATGTAACTTTATATAATTCATCAAGCATTTTCCTTGTCAGAAACCATTCTTAACCTTTTGGGCTATTAAAAATAAAGAACAAACCTTGTTTTTACAAACAGATTCATCTTCATTTATGTCATAGGTATGCCTTCGGGGTTTTCATGTGTGAAAATGAATGCAAACCAAAAGAAAAGAAACTGAAAGAGAGATAAGTGATTATCCGGGCTGTAACCAGGATTCTAGATATTATTATTATTATTATTATTATTATTATTATTTGGGGGGGGGGAATCAGGTGGGAAAAAACATTTATGGGAGACGCAACAACATCACACTCACATATATAACATTGGTACCACAGGATGGGTGGGGAGGCAGGCTGTTAGTTCAGGAGTGTTTTTTGGGGGGACTGGCCTCTCCTGGCTATGGCCATGGCGATTATACATTTGCTAGATCCAGCTGGAACAGAAACAATTCAGCTAAGAGTCTTCAGGCATCATTAGCATATCACTTAAAGTTCAAGTATGACCTTCCCTTGCATGCAGGTACTGGCATTTAGTATAAAATACAGTAAAACCTCACATAAAGAATGCCTTGCTTAGAGAGTAACTCGCTTAAAGAGCAGAATTTTCTCTGAATGGTCGCTTCGCTTAAAAAATAAAACCAACCAAAAACTCACTTAACAAATAAATCGGGGTTTGCCAGCCCCCCCACCACCACCACCAGAAGTCACAATTGGTAGCTTACAATGGTGTTTCGCTTGAAGAGAAAATTCACTGAAAGAGCAATCCTGTGGAACACATTATGCTCTTTAAGCAAGGTACAACTGTATGATTAATCATGCCATTTTTCTTCTTTATACTTAGCATATATTATAGTTTTCTTGGCACACTCCAATTGTATTGTTATTGTTGTCTAAATTTAACACATCAAGTGTGACATACAAATCAGCAGTCTCAATGAGAATTTAATTATGTGTTTTAAAAGTCTTCCTGCCCTGAATTGTATTCCTTGCTTTTGTAAGACAGAAGCAAAAGAATCTCTGTGAGAAATGAATCTTCAGCATGTCAAGCTAACTTATCCTACTAAACTCTTCCACTGCAAATGCGTAGCATGGGTTCTTATTGGCACAATTTAAGAAAACATATATTTGAAAGCTAAATAGGAATGATGGTATACTTTGACACTGGAGAGATAAAATGCATTAGCATCAATGTTACATTATTATGCAACTCTAACGGAAGAATTAAGAACATGTTTTATGCAAATGGTAATAAAACAGTAGCCATAAATACTTACCAAATACTGTAGTTGTATTTCAATTGATGATTTGAAAATGTTTAAACACGTGCCAAACTGGCTGGATTGTGGTTTGTGTCAATATGAGCTGCTTTTGTTTTAGGTATCTTCACAATTAATGTTTGTTTGTTTATTAAACATGCATAACCTACATTTCATTCTACAGGTGCCCCTGAAGGTAGTTTATTAAAAAGTAGTTGAATTACTTATTATAAGGACTGTGCTCCATCTTTGGATATATGCATCATTGCAAACCAAATCAGGAACCTCTGTGCATTTAAAACCCAACGGTAGGATGGGACAAAAATCCAGAAGCATTAGGGGTCTCTGCTGATATTAAAGTGAGAATTTATGTGGCATTATAAAACAAGGAAGTTGCTCAGTTGGCAACTTTACCTTAAACATGAACCTTCCTTGCTGTAAAGTCATTAGTTAAATCACTGAAATCTATATTGTGGCTGTGTTACCCAAAATTTTGGGGCCCAGGTACGTTTCTCTGGCAGAGGTATAAAGACCCTAAGAACTTACAACGAGACAGATAATTCGATCAAAACAAAATGATTTATTGGGAGCAAAAGCAAAGGAAAGCTATTCGAGGTTATAGTCTGGCCAGGCCTACAATCTAAATAGCTACCTTCCCTCAACCGTTTTGAAGAAAAACTGCTCGTGATCTCAGTTCACAAAATTTGGTGAACCAAAGATACCCACCACCCACCTTAAAGGGGTATATATCTATTTTCCTAAGCTAACGCTACGTGCCAGGGGGAGGGGACTGAAACTGGGAAGGAGGAAGGGCAATTAACATATTTTAATTACAAGTAAACATAAAATA
The DNA here is from genome assembly GCA_030440675.1 of Furcifer pardalis. NCBI lineage: Eukaryota > Metazoa > Chordata > Lepidosauria > Squamata > Chamaeleonidae > Furcifer > Furcifer pardalis. The sequence goes on along the minus strand of CP126891.1, from coordinate 108,353,010 downwards.
CAAAGCAGGGTATGAGGTAAGGGGTTTGAATGTAAAGAAACAGCAGATTACAGCTATTGCTGATAAACCGGTTACAGAGAGTTTATATTGTGTCAAAGAAGCATGTTTGTGGTTGACAGGAATTTACAAGGGGGAAATGATGCATCCTTTGTTCTCTGCTGAATGAAACAGAGGCTGGGGGAAGGCAGGACTGGCTGGTGCGTCTTCTCCAATGGGAAGCGAGCTAGCAGGACTGACAGCCAATGGTGCTTTGAGGCGGGAAATTGCAGTCCCGGTTTGGATTTTCGCTCCGGACATGAGCAGCTTAGAGCGTCTGGCTTGTACTTAAGTAGAAACACAAAGAAAGATATTAGAACCATTATGCCTTAATTGTTTAAGTAAATAGGGGACCCTGGAGGAGAGAAATCAACTTGCACAAAACACTGTTTCTGTTGATTTCTCTCCCCCCCCCCATTTCTTCGCTTATATTATAGCAATGTTTAACCAAACTTTACCAAGGAGAATCAAACCAGAGGTATGAGTCATTCAGCTTCTTTCCTTTGTTTCCTTTGTGAAGGAATTTCTGCTTATCAGGAAAGTCAACAAACCGGTTTTCACACCCTTTGGGCCAGTACACTGAAACAATGGAGGCAATCAGTGACTTTTAATCTCCCCCTCCCTCTGGAAAGGCTTCCAATTATGTGATTTTAAACTTTTGGCTTCTTCCTTATTTTCCATGTGTGTGTGAGTGTTGTGATATGTGGCGTTTAATAAATGCAGTGATTAATTATGATGCTTTATTCAAAAATTTTGGTATCAGCTGTAATACTGCTAATTTCAGATTTAGGGGGAAAGAAGGGTGAGAAGAGAGAGTTAATAAGATAGAAGTGGACAAAGAAGCAAGCTCCCTGCATTGCCCTTTTTAAAAGAAAACAAAAGGAAGCATGCCCATTACTCTTACTCTGTCATTTACGGGTGCCTTAGGATAGATTTCCCTATCCCATATGTGTAATTTTTTGGAACCCATTTCTCTATATACTTCACCAAGACAGTTCTCGCTCCTTGTGGAGTGAGGACTGTTTAGAATCAAAGACTCAATAATGGTTCTAGCTCTTTAGCTCACTGCATGTTTGCCCTGGAAATGCACAGATATCTCTGATTTGGTTTAAATGCACACACATATCCAGAGACAGAGCACTTAACTAACTAATTGTATGTAACATTTTATAAGCTTGCAAAATGAAAGTTCTAACAATTGCCAAATGTTCATGAAAAGCTTTCTTTTTCTAACATATACAGCCCTGCTCTATTTATTTATTTATTTATTTATTTACATTTATATAGCCGACCACTCACCATATTGTGGTGACCCAGGGCAGCTTACAAGATTAATACAAAACTACAGAGTAACAAGACAAAAACAGCAGTAGGGGGAAAGCTCACAAAAGTTTGAATGTTCAGGTGCCCGCAGGGAGGGCCAGGCGGCAGAAACGGCTGCCAGCACAGCTGGGGCAACATCTTCGGCTGTGGCTTCTGCTGGCGACTCTTTTATCCCCCTGGGCTGGTGGAGTGAGTCCTGGGGAGGGCGGAGATGTCCTCAGGGGCCTGCATGGCTGGGGCAGCAGAAACGGCCACCTGCACAGCTGGGGCAATGTCACTCAGGTTAGTTTCTTTACAATATGAACAAGTGAGGACATGATGGGGTTGCATTGGTCAACCCCAACATGATGGTTCACACCCTAAGCAATCGCTGACATCTATATGAATGATGAAAACACATTCAGATAGAGAGGCTTTGGGCCACAGGTCTAAAAGAGTTTGGGAAAGCAACTTTTCTGGACTACGGTTCCAGCACGGTCAGTGGGAACTAGACAAAAAGAGTGAGCAGTGTGAATAAAGGTTAGAGCACATGTTATTACTGTAAGCTAATAAGCACATCCCTGCTTCTTCTTAAACACTGACAGAGGATATGAAAGAAATGGAGTGGAGAGGTCTTCCATGATGATATAATCTGTTGCTTGAGTTCATAATTTTATAGCTATAGTTATATTATTTCTTTAAAACTAATGGCAAATGAGAACTTTTAAGAATAAGAAGAACCTCTCATAGTTGTGGGCCAGCCCTTCCAAACACCTTCCCAAGATCTCAGTTTGGTCCATTTGGGTGGTGTTAGTAACTCATCTCTTCTGCTGGATGTCTAATTGAAAATGTCTATGACCAGTATCCTATTGCCTAACCATGGAGCAGAATGAAATTCACTTAAGTGTCCTGCCTGCTCTAACATGTTCCCCATCACATGTGACTGATGTCACAACTAGTAGGACAATGACTGCCTGACAAAAAGCATGGCAGTGCTTAGAAATACGTGATTTCTCTTTCACTCAACATTTGGGGTTGAACACATGACCTACTTTATTTGTGCTTATGTATTTGAAGCTATATTTTATTGAAAAAGGTATTTTAAAAGGTTTATATTTGACATCATTTCATTAGCTGGGCAATCTTGGGAAAACTATGACCTTGAGAGGAGGCTATTTGTAAGAGAGGACATGGTACCTCTGGCCAGTCCCTTAGAAAACTAGGAATATTCAATCTCTGGCTTTTCAAAGAGCACATTTATAATATAAAAAATGTTCTTCAAAAACCATGTTCATCATGCAATATTAACAAGGTTAAATTATGCTTCATAAATATGTAATCTCTGTTTGTTCGCTGTATTGTATTTTACTTGACAAATGACGATCTGGTTTTATTGTAACCATAAATAGACTTAAAAATATAATTTAAATTGTGTTTTCAGAAGCTTCTTATTGGCTTTACTATTTTAAAAAGCAGGAATACTTCCCCCTCCTCAAGCTTCTCTAGAAATTGTGTCTGAAGTTCTTTACCTGCAAGATTCTTTCTATAATGAACCTTCCAAGTAAAGTACCTTTAATTTCATACATGCTAAATAAGACATACGTACATTAAAATATAGTAAGATTAAGCCTAGAGAAAATAGGAGTCACTGCTGAACAATGCAGAGAAACATTGCTCCAGCCAGACTTTTGCATTAGCATCAAATCCAGAAATACTCAGGTCAGATGATCAGCAGATTGTGACTTTTTTTTTCAGTTCTCCACTAAGGTTTGGCTCACAGGGATAGTTGGGTATGGTTATCCATACAGTACTTACTTCCTGTGGACCACTGCAGCCTTAAGCATATGGGCAAGGCACACCTTAACAGCCAGTCCTTCTTGGATAGCATCCTCTGCCTCTGTGACAATTGGGAATCAGAGTAGTAGTAGTAGTAGTAGTAGTAGTTGTTGTTGTTGTTGTGGTAGTGGTGGTGGTAGTAGTAGTAGTAGTAGTAGTGGTGGTAGTGGTAGTGGTAGTGGTAGTAGTAGTGGTGGTGGTAGTAGTAGTAGTAGTAGTAGTAGTAGTAGTAGTAGTAGTAGTAGTAGTAGTAGTAGTAGTAGTAGTAGTGGTAGTGGTAGTGGTAGTGGTAGTGGTAGTGGTAGTGGTAGTGGTAGTGGTGGTAGTGGTGGTAGTGGTAGTAGTGGTAGTAGTGGTAGTTCTATTTGGATTTGTATGCCGCCCACTCGACAATGCGACTCAGGGCAGCTCACAACAATACCACATCTAATACATCATACATATATCCCAATACAATAAAATAAGATACAATTAGCACACAATAATAGAAATAAACCACAATATCAAAAACATCGCATAAGTCAAAACATCATAGATCAACTACCACCATAAAACCATTCATCTCAAAAATTCAACAAGTCGACTCTGAGTTACTCCTCCATTGCAGTCCCAGTGTTAAATCCTGCATGTCACTCTTTATGTGTGCTGTGGGTGGTGGCTCTGATATCATAGCGTGTGGGTCACTTCATGGCAAGATGGGATCCACCTTAAACAAATTCACGCCAGTAACAATGACTTACTTCCTGTAGAAGGAGAAAGAATTTAGCTTGTTTGTTAACAAACTTTTTTTTACAATTTTCTTTAGAGTTTTCCTAAGTGTGAATATTTCTTGATATTTAGAATAGGAAGAACTTGAGAGCAATTAAATTCAAATACAGGAGAAATTAAGACTGAAAATATGTACAACCAGCCTTTAATGTGCTTAAATCTTTCTGCTTGCCATTGAGAACAATGAAGAATTTCATTGGTGAGAACAAAAGAAAAGGGCTGGGGGGGGGGGGGAGGCCAAAGTGTGCTCCAGCTAGACTTTTGTATTAGCATCAAATCCAGAAATACTCAGGTCAGATGATCAGCAGATTGTAACATTTTTCCAGTAGAAATGCACAATTTATACAATTCACACAGTTGCCCAAATTGTGTGCATCTTGCAAACCTAGCTTGATTGCTTTGAGAGAGAGAGAGAGAATGGATAGAGACAGAGACAGAGACAGAGATAGATACTGCTCTAGAGAAATTTGTACATATAGAAGAAAATCTGGAAAGAAAAGAAAATCTCTTTTGTCTTGCTCTTAATTAGAAATGAGGATTTTAAAATTCCTGATTGAAGTTTCTCATCTTGTAAAGAAAATCTAAATTTATGACCACAAGAAATTTAGGTAGTATCCTTTCCACCACCAGTATTCGACTACTGTATAACAGTACTGAAAAAAGGATGTCACCTTTTGCTTCTGAGAAAATCTTTGTTTTTGATATCCATATGACAGACACAGTGATGGGCAGCAGCAGGTTTGCACCAGTTCGCCAGAACCGGTAGTAACTTTTCCCAGTGTCCTAGAGCACTGGTAGCGGCTTTTGGGGGAACCACCTCGGGGGCTTACCTTTTCGCCGGTACCCCCACTGTGCATGCGCACCAAGTGCTTGATGTGCATGCATGCCTACAGCACTTGGCATGCATGTGCGGCCTCCTTGCTGTCCTCCCAAGTGGGGAGGAGGAAGAGAAGCTGCTAGTCCAAAGCTCCCTATTGCCTGCTCCCCAGGGTAAGTGACTCATCTTTGGGTGTGGGTGTGTATTTTAATGTGTATTTATTTTTAATGTGTATTTTTGTGTTTTATGTGTATTTAATTTGTATTGTATGTGTTTTTATGTCTATTTAATGTGCATTTAATTTAATGTGTATTTATGTGTATTTTTATGTATTTTTATGTCTATTTGATTTGTATTTTTATGTGTACTTATTTTTATGGGTTTTTTACATTTGCTCCGTTTACATCATTGGGTCCACCCATGATGTCATGATGTTGGCTCCACCCATGATGTCATGATGTTGGCTCCACCCATGATTTTGGCCCCGCCCACAGCGTGGTAGTAAAAAAATTGGCTGCCCACCACTGGATAGACAGTTACAAGAAGATTCTCTGTATGCTGGCCATTTTGTTGCTGTTGATCATTCATAGCATTGCCTATTCACTCTGACTGGGCAAGGAGGGAAAATTTTGTTTCTGGTCAGTTGGGGTGGGGTTGGGGGAAGTCAAATCCCATATATAGGATTTTTTAAAATGTAGATTATCAATGTTTGTTAAGTTGTATATAGAGTGTTACAATAATAATGGGTTATTGAAGAACTGAGTCTTGGAAAGGTGCATTTCAACTAAAACTAAACTTGAGTAATATTGGTTATTGGTTTTTTAGTCATTTCAAAGCAGTTAACCAGACTTCAGGACTAGGTCATGTCCATAAATATTTTTGCTACAGCCAAATGTGGCTTGGTTTGCACTGCACAATATAAATGTGCAGAAGGCTAAAGTGCTGATGAAGTTAATTTAAAAAGTCAAAGTGCCTTTAAAACATAGTTTAGGGATATTTTAACTTTAGTCATTCAATCACTTTTTAGACAGATGTCAGACCATGGTAATTTCAAGTGTAAACAATTGATAGTTTGATGATGAACAGTATTCTTATCCTATAGCACCATCTTTTGAAATCTTCAGTATGCTACATTATTCTAGTGGTCCAACCAGCTGGTCTTACAAGAAGTGTTACAAGCACTAATTGGACCCCTATATTTTGTAGAGTGGTAGCCAAAGCAAATTATGTGAATATTTTAATGAAGATTTCCCAAATCCTGACACTCCAGCCCAATGGAGTACCAGGTTAAATAAAATCAAAAGGAAATATCTATGACAGGATAAAGTGACTGTGGTGTCTTAGTGGTTAAGACACTGAACATAGCAACTGGAAAGTAGGCAGATCAGCTGTTCGAGACCCAAGTGCTATACAACAGAGTGAGCTCCCATCTCTGTCCCAGCTCCTGATAACCTAGTGTTCAAAAACAAAAAATTGCAAGTAAATAAATAGGTACCACTTTGGTGGGAAAGGTAACAGCACTCCATGTAAGTCATGGCTACACAGTACCTTGTTAATGGGCAACAATTTGCTATCAAGACTTATGCATTTTCCCTAATGCATGCATAAACTGGTGTTAGGAGTCTAGCCTCTACGTTATGGCAAAGATTAATTCAAAGAATCTGTGAAATGTTCTTAGTCTTTTACCAAGGGGAAAAAATAGTTCATTCCAGTTATCCTCTTTAATTTAGGGCTGCAATGGTTAAGAAGATTGCTTTGCTAGCTGGAAAGTCAGCAAGTCAGCAGTTCGAGACCTGGATACTGCATGACGGATTCTGCATCCATCTCTGTCCCAGCTCCTGCCAACCTAGCAGATCGAAAGCAAGAAATTGCAAATGCAAATTGGAAAGAAAGTGAAACTGAACCTGTCCTCATCCTTATTCTAGTGTTCTGGTATCTGGTTTTAAATAGGGACCACATCGGTGGGAAAAGATCTTGGGGACATGAAAGGAGTCTTATTAAGTCGTCACCTGAGCAAAGTTTCTTCAGCAAAAATCCTTTCAACCCAGAATAATTTCTGACACAAAATTATTATTATCTTTCTTTGATTAAATTTGTTGTTGTTCAGTTGCACAGTCGATTCCAACCCTCTGCAACCCCATGGACCACTGTCCACCATGCACTTCTATCCTCCACCATCCTCCTCAACTCGCTCAGCTCTGTGCCCATTGTGTCTACAATACCATCTAGCCATCTCATTTTGGGCCGTCCCTTTCTTCCTTTGCCCTTGACCCTTCCAAGCATCAAGGCTTTCTCAAGTGAATCCTCTCTTCTCATTTGATGTCCAAAGTACTTTAGCTTCATCTTTACTATTTGACCTTCCAAGGAGCAGTCAGGGTTGATTTCTTCTAATATTGATCTATTTGTTCTCCTCGCTGTCCAGGGTACTCTCAAAACTCTCCTCCAACACCACATCTCAAAGGCATCTATTCTTCTGCGCTCAGAGAACAGATAATCATTTTTGTTACAGATTTCTATTGAACCATACTGCAAAGGTTGAAATGTGCCTTTAATCCGTTAGAAATACTGAGAACTTTATAATTTATTAGAATGAAATGTGAATACTTAAATTCCCTCAATCTCACTAAAAATGAAAAATACATTCATATATAAAGTAAATTTGCTAAATTGAAAATATGGTTATCAAAATTAAATTATTATATTAAAAAAGGAGCTATTGGTATTACTCTGATTTAAAAGGTATGGACTCCATACTATGGAGAGTTAGGTTTAGTGGCTGGCTGATATAGTGCAGAAGTCACAAATTGGAGAATCCACACTTTTATTTAGTACAGAGTTATGGAATCTTCAGATATTGTTGAACTATAACTTTCATTAGCAACAAAAAAACATAGCCAGCAATGAGAGAAGTTTGAAGTTACAGTCTCCATTTATATCTGACTGTGTCTGCAGACGTTTCCATGGTCATGTGGCGGGCATGACTAGACACTGGATTGTACAGAACACTGTTTGCCTTCCCACCAAAGTGGTACCTATTAATCTACTTGCAATTTCTTGCTTTCAAACTGCTTGGATGGCAGGAGGTGGGACAGAGATGGATGCAGAATCCATCATGAACCAATGGGAGCTGTCTCCATTGGTTCTCAAACTCCTGATCTGCTGACCTTCCAGTTTCCAAGCTCTTAACTGCTAAACCACCACAATCCCTCAGTCTTTTATCTACATAGCCATATATTCCCCAAGGCTTCATTAATGACTTTTCTGTTCCAGTAGACCTAGGTATAACTTGAAGAGGATTCCCTAGCAACTTAGCTGGAAGAGGAGTTGCAATAGGGTAAGGAGTGGCATGGACCTCTCCATTATTGAGCCAGCATGTGCACAGCCTTCATGATTGGGCAAAGAAACAAGATTCCATAGTGAAGTTCACAGCCAGATTTTGGGTTTGAAAATCTACAAATTGCATAGTAGACTCTAGTCCAAGGGTTCCCAACCTAAGGCCCATGGACCCCCACCCTTGGACCCCAATCCCCTGGACCCCCACCCCTCCAAGGGCATTCAAGAAAAAAAGGGTCATCCCTTTTGAAGCTGTTGGGACAAAATGGCCACCCCATTATGCAGGCAGGGCCAAATGCCCATGCAGTCCTCAAAGCTGACTGAGAGAGCGTGACTTGGCCCCTGGCTTGAAAAGGTTGGGAACCCCTGCTTTAATCAAATTAAGTTTTCAATCTTCTTCTACATACTCTTTTAAGACAGAGGATCTGCAAATCTTGTAGCATCAATATCAAACCCATTGGGAGGATGTGAACCACTTGTTTGGTATTCTGCATCCCTTCTCCATGCGTTTATTCAATAAAGAGACAAAGAGATTTTAAGAATTATGTTCATTCAATTTGGATTTGTGAAAAATGTTTTGCACTGGGTTCATTTAAAACCTGAGAGTAAGGTTCCCATATCACATGATGTGTAATCTCAGGTCACAGAATGTCATCATAGGGTGGAACAAAAACAGGGAAAAGATATAAATAAATGGAACTTTTTTTTTCATTTGTCAGTATTAGTATTTGGAGAATATTTCAATTCATTTGAATATGTGAATATTTTGATTGTGATAATAAATAAAAAAAGCAGAACATGAGAATAGATAGAAATTGTTTTGAGTCAAAAGAATGGCAGGAAAATGAAAAGAAGAGTTAAATGGAATCTTTATGGAAATATATGCAGCTTTGATGAGGACAGAAGAGAGAATGAATGATTTACATACTGTATTCCATAAGTGAATTTAGCTGGGCCATGGAATTTTCTTATTTTCTCTTGTGATTTGTTGCCTTTTGTCAAGACTCACAGGATCATGTTCCTATCTATGCCATGTATATGTATTAACCTTTAATAATACTGTAGACCCCATATCTTCTCAAAGACCTTTTAGAATGGTTTGGGAATCACAGGTACCATGAGCTGTCTCGCGCAATTGCGCGAGTAGAAGGGAAACGTTTAAAATTATTGAGATGTATTTCTAATTTCAGGGAATATATATATATGCCCCCCTGGCTACAACCCTGAGTTCTTACTAGTTGCCCTGGAAAGTTCCATATGATTCAACTTTCTTTTCTTTGTCATGGTCTAAATGTATAGAAATAATGATCCTTTTATCTTCAGGTAGTTTGCCCATTGACTCTATAGGTATTGAAGCTGGGAGTTATTTAGTATACCCAAAATACACTAGATTGGGGCTCTCTATCTTATATACTGAAAACTAAGATACAAATACTATATCAAGTATGGTCTAGTAATGGACTAGGACTCAGGTGGCTAGGGTTCAATACCTTGTTCAACTAGGAAATTCACTGTGAGTGTGGAACTGGAAAAAACATTTCCTAAATATCTCTTTTACCTTAAAAATCTCTACATTTATTCTGATTTGACAGCACATAACAAGATAAAAATAACTGCATTATGTAAATAAATACAAGGGCACTAGTGAGTGGGGAGGGGGATCACAGTGGAGACCTACTTCATGTTTCTGGACCCTGGGAAGGTAAGGAAGCTTCTGTACCTTTCAGAAAATTTAGTACTGCCCAATGAAGGAGGCAGAAAAGGGGAATGTGAGGGAAAAATTGCTTCTGTCATATAAAATATATGTGGGAAAGAGTGCTGAGGTTCAAGGAAAGTTGAATTTCACATACTGAATCATAATAACCAGTGAAATAACTATATCTTTTCAGTTTCTCTGCATTTACTTGTCATTTTCATCCATCTTTTCTTTTCCTTTCTTTTCTACTTCTTGACTGTGTAGAATTCCTGTTTGTACCTATCCTTTCACATGAAGGCACAAGGCTACAAATTCTCTTGTATCTGGTGACTAGATATTTATCCTGGGTATCGTTCAGATAATTGTGGTAAACAGGATGTCCATGCTTTAAGACAGGCAATAAATCTCCCTTAAAAACACCATACAATCTCCTAGTTAGTTTAGAAGTCTCTGTATAATAATAAAATCTGCTGTGGCTTCCTTATTACAGTTCTAATCTGTAAGCTCTTCTTGCTGATACAAGGCACTTCATTCCATTGGTGAATCACTTGGAATATCAATCTCTATGACAAGTAAAGGAGTAAATGACTGTTCTGCCTTATAAACAAAGCAATGTGGTCTACAGTAATCATAAAAGTTAATACATAGACATAATGTAGACAGGAATATGGTCCAGTGAGTCATGACAAAAAGCAACAAATCTCTCAGCCTACTGAGATGAAGAAAGCTTTAGCAAAACTAAAAGGTTCCAAGGAGTTCAATGTGTGGTTTGCAAGTTTGATTTACACTTGAACAGATATTACCTGAGTGCATCGGCTTAGCTTCCCATAAGTAACATCTATCATAATAAATACTTAGGTTTTAGTGCTCCTGCACTTCCCTTTTTCAAACAAATAGTGAGAGGATATCTGGATGCCACAGGGAAACTATGGTCTGAAAAGAAGGGTTATCTTACCCCAAAGTTTATGGGTGAGATGTTTTGTCCTTAACCAGACTAACAACTGCACCTGCTAGATCCTGATTCTATCCATGAAAATGGCTTATCTCCTCTGTGCATCGCATTTTGTTACAAAACATAATACTCCTCATTTTTAACAGAAAGTAATTATTTAGTCACTTAATAATTAATTAATTAATTATTCTGTCTCTGTTCATTCTTTCATCCCCCACCCCAACTGGTGCAAGCGGCTAACATCAGTAAATAAACAAAACATAAAACAATGATATCAAACTAAACAACCCAAGGAGGATAATACAGCAATAATAAGCAATAGAAAAATACCTACCTAGATGATATTTCATGAATTAAAAATCTTACAATAGTTAAATCCTTACAATAGAAAAACTCCACCATCTATATCTCCCATGAAGAAACATTCTTACCTATTCACCAGGCATTCCTGTAAGTAAATGAGATGCTACCTATCTCTGGAGAGCAGAAATTGGAAATGAATGGCTGATGGACTACTTGGAGTTAGAGATAAAAATAGGCCACTGATAAAGGTAAAAAATGTTGGATAAAAGCAAAGGTTGGAGAGAATTAGAGAAATTTTGTGTATACTTTTAAACACTCATACTTAGTTTCTCATGATACCAGATAATCATTTTCAATCATATCATAATTCAAGATAAAAGTAGTTCTCAATGTTTCAATATTTGTAGGCAACAGATTGTACATTACTGAATCGATTACTGTATGGTTATTTTCTTTGTATTAGATATGAATTGTATTGTGATTATATTGTTTATTGTCCATTCGGTATTGTATATTGTTTATGGACTGTATTTTTATTATATTATGTTTATATTTATGTTGTTGCACTGCATTTTGGGATACTGTAATTTTGTATTGTTGATCTGTTATATTGTATTGTATTCGATTTTATGTTGTAAGCCGCCCTGAGTTGGTTTTCACCAAGTAGGGCGGCATATAAATCGAAATAATAATAATAATAATAATAATAATAATAATAATAATAATAATAATAATAATAATAATAATAATAATAATAATAATAATAATAATAATAATAAACATCAGTTTGTCTGTTTCTACAAGCCTTTTAATTTACATTGCTTCTTTAACTCATAGCTACCCAAAATGCCAATGATTTGTAACATCCAAAAGGCTTTTAAAATCATCTTATAGCCATGAAGAATTGTAGGCACAAAATGCTTAATATATGTGAAACCAAAATTAAGTTGCAAACAGATATTTCAGTCAAAACAAGCAGGGCTTTTGGCAGAGGGGGCCCAGGGGTGGCAAAACCCCTCCTGAGCTAACAGCCCCCCCCCAACCCACCCTGGGATGACAATGTTATATATATAAGTGTGACACTATTGCCCCTCCTGATTTTTTTTTTGCCTGTCCTGAAAAAGGTCCTCCTCCCCCAATCTAGAATCCTGGCTAAGGCCCTGAAAACAAGTCTAAAATTAAATGTTGGTAGCAAAACAGGAGTGTTTTTCTGAACTGAACTAAGGGGAAAACACTTCTTGCCAATGCAGAGTAATGTATTTTATGACTCATATATACTTAAAGCTTAATGCATGGTATTTAGTCCTTCCATGCATTACACTCACCTCCCAGAGATTTTCTTTAACTTGCATAAAAACTACTCATTTCTGAGTTAGAGATGACAGTTTATATTACATTTGTTTTCAATAGCAAACTGTTTTTTTAAAAAAAGTCAGGAATATATATCTACCTTTTCCAGAGGCAGCAATACTTTTCATATTCAACCCCACCCATCCCCATATTGCTACAAATTAAAAACACAAGAACAGCTTTAACTGAACAATTTCAAAGTGAAGGTCAGAAGTGGCCTAAACAAAGAACACAGCGGGGCAAATTACAGTTCTTCGAGCCATAAAATAATTAAATTCAATAAGCCACATTAGGATGTCATTAAAGATCTGCCTCAAATGTGCAAGACGAAAGGAAGTCTGAGTTGAAAGTGAGCTGCTACGGTAATTGTGGATAAAGAAAGAAAGTCCTTTCTTGCTGCAATAACCCTAGGACTCCTCTCTTTCTCTGCAACTGGAAACAGAAAAAGAATGGGGGAAATCTGCTCTCATTGAAGTCTGTCTGAAATTCTTCAGTGTCAGGAGGGTCAAGAATGAACTTTATGAATAGGTGGAGAAATGATTGTCATTTTTGCATGTTTTTAACAGTACCACAATCTCTCTCGGAGGCAAGCTGATGAATTTTAAATACAGTGAAAATCCAGTACACTGAGGGGAACAATGGCACTGCAGATAACAATATTGCATGGTAGGCAGAAAAAAACAGAAAAGTGTTTTCCTGATACATTGCTTTCATACCCACAATTAAGCTAGAAGAGCTCTTCAGTGTGGTCTAGACTTCAGCACCACTTCCAGTCACTTTCTTAGAAAGGGTTGCAAAAGTGAAGGGTCAACTTCCTGGCTGATGAAAAAGTGTGAAAATGTTATTGATTGTTCATTGAAACACCTGCTTCTAGCCAATACCGCTTCCTGCGATTCCTCACGCTCTTCCCCACACATCCTGTTTTGTTTACTTCAGCCATGCTTTATGTAATTCTAAAAATGTCAAATAAACATTTCCTGCATTGTCTACTCTATACAATCTCCTCAGCGTGTCCCCCCCCCATCTGCCAAGTTACATGCTATTAGATGTGAAAATGTGGTACAAATGAATGTGGATGGAAACTAAACAAGGCAATATAGAAAAATGATGCTCGCAGTGGTGTGCATCTCTGCTGTCCTTTATTTAAAAAATCAAGGCAAAGAGGGCAATGTTTCCTGGCAAAATACAAAAAGAATTGCATGCTTAGAGCATCACTTCATTCCCCAAGCAGATGTTCTGATACAGCAGTTGTTTGTGTACGAACCCTCCATGTCACCTTTTATTTATTCATGGGGCCTCCCACTCTTCCACTCCTTTTTGTCCTGAATTATGTAAGACCTTCACAGTAAACCTTGATTAATTGGCGAACTCTGTAATAAACAGGGGGAGAAAGTGTTCCTACTGACATGTGCTTCTCATTTGGCAAAATGACTTGAATAAAAGGAATTCATAGCAGGCCACCCATAACCCACTCTGTATGCTTGTGCCACAGTTGTTATCTGGTGCATATTCTCCTGTTTTTTAAACTGGTCTCCGTTTAAAGATGGGAGCAGTCAGGAATGAATGTCAGAATTTTTTTCCTCTTTCCTTCTGAAAAGTCAAGACAAAAAACAAAGGCAGTCAGATTAAATTATTAGCTAAATTACATGCCAGTGGCTGGATAGATTAGTAGTTTAATTATCTGGTTGAAGAGCCGGAATTTGGGAGTTTGATTCTGTACTGTGCCTCTTGCAAATAGAGCCAGATCGGTATAGTCATGAGCAAGTTTCACACTCCGAGATTGCCACCAGAAGACAGGGATCATTAACCACTTCACTATATTCTCTGCCTATAAAACCCTGGGGAAAGGTCACTGCAAGTCAGAATCAACTTGATGGCATACAAGTATTATTTATTATTATTAAACTACATGCAATCACTGAATTTTACAGGACAGTTAGAGAAATCTTCATTTCCAAAGTGTGCTGCTCAGTAAAGAATACCTGGTAGCAGAAATTCTGTCAGCTATTTGCAGACATCTTACCTTTTAAAATGTTAATATGTGAATGCTTTAAAGTACAGCCCTAAAACAGCCAGGAGGGACACATTCGTATTTTCCCCACTATGGTTCAGCTCTCCATTAAGACAGCTCCTACTGGGGTTGTGCATCTGGTATTGGCAGAATCCCAGACTGGTGGGCGGTCAGACTAGTTTTTTAAATGAAATTTGTATGACACTGAAGCACAGGAGTTCTCAAACTTGTTAAGCTGCAGGCTGGGTCACCCTCCCTCAGAGAGTTCAGTGGGCTGGACTGGTGGTTCCCCCCCATTGTAAACACTGTAAAACGCATCTGCAGCTGTCATATATGCATTCTGTAGCTTTTTCCATAATATGTATTTTACGTAAAATGAAGCAAACCCATAGGAACTCTGGGGAAAACCATCACATAAAATGATTTTTTAAATTTAAAATAGGATGTGATTTCCCCAGAATTTCCTTACATAAAACAATGTTTACAGAAAACAAGGTGTCCATAAAACAGGGTTTTACTGTATTAGAAATGTGTTTACGACAGCTGTAAATGCATTTATGACAACCATAAATGCGTAAAAACACTTTGATGACAGCCATATCTGCATTTATGGCTGCTTCCTCCACTTCAGGCGGCAGCAAGAGCAAGGGCAGTGGACTACATGATATGACACCATGGGCTGGATCTGGCCCATGGACTATAGACTGAGAACCCTTGCTGTACCAGAATGATCAAGTTTGTTCTAATAAAATGACCTCAGGTACTGATGTATCTTGAATTCAGAGGTTATTGAAAAACTGAAGCAAAAGGGGTGGGTGGGTATTTGTCAGTTTCTGGACTGATCTAAAGAGAACTGTGTAAGCCCAATGTGGCTCTACATTGAAACACAATACTTCAAAGCACTAAATTTTGTTTCCCTCTTTTTCTTCAGTGTCTAGGACAGACCTGAAACTGCCAAAATGAAATCACCTTTTGGTAAGTTTTTTGGACTGACCCGGTGTGAGAAAGACTAGATGGCAACACAAGGTTACCATTACCAGGGTATGTCTGATTGTGGTTAAAAAATAACACAATCTTTGAGGAGGCTCTGTGTACCTGTACCATGAAGACTGTCCTGAGAAAATAATGCAGCAGCCCTTCATCTACCTTCCACATCACAGGGTGACACATGTACCACTGATCCAGTTCTGTGAGTCACTTTCTGGTCCTGAGCCCTTTTAGCATTCAAAGTTCTCCTCAGCCCCAGGTCAGTATTGATGAAGCTGCTGCCCTTCATCAAGATGAATTCAAGTGGGATTTAATCCACTTGGGGACCATCACTCTTCCCTGGGGACTTCGACACCCAAGCCATTAGTCCTCAGGGTTCTCGTGTTAGTTAACAGCCACCTGACACTCTGCGTTGAGTTGCTGGCAGTATAGTCTACTCTAATTCCACTGCAGGATAACCTGGCTAGGCTGATTTTTGTTTCCATGCTTCAGAGGTTTCAACATCAAGCAATGAGGAAGGAATGACTGAGTGTTTGATTGAATGTATATCCTTTATAGGAATTGTCCTTTGTTTTCTGGAGGGAAAGAGGAAATTTTAAAGATGTCTAGTGCATGATTTCCTGAAGCCAGCTCCCTGGAAATTGGCAGTTTTATTCCCATATGTGGGGGTGATTATGGCATTTATTTTGCAAGTCAGTGGGAGATTGGTAATCCAAATTTAAACATCAGTTCAGATCCATGTCACAAATTGAATTGGTCGAGGTCTGAATTACTTTGACTCAAATCCTAAATCACCCAAAAATGCCAGATTGCTTTCCTAACCAAACTGAGAACCCAGAAACAGCTCTATTTCCTATTCATATGAACATATATTTGAATCTATATTGTAGTTATAAAGGTATGAATGATACAAGTATACATATTTCTTTGTATGTGGATAACTGAATGAATTTGTCTATACATGGCTCTTGTAAAGGTTAAGTACAGAGCTTGGATTTTGAGATAAATGAGACATGGATTTTTTTAAAGGGAGAAAACAATAAATCAGTGTATTGTAGAGAATTAAAGGCTTGATATCTGCTATCAGTTTTGTGCCTTTTGTTTACTAAGGCATGCTTCATTTATTTTCAAGCTGGTTTGGTTTCCTTGAAAATCACAAAGCAGTGTATGAAAGTCTTTTCTTTTTTTTTTTGCATAATGAGATTCTGCTTTAAAAGGGAGGGAAAAATCCTCCCAGAGACACACATACAAAGAGAGAGAGAGAGACAACCAGAGAGAAAGAATATCTCCTCCCATGAGTAAAATGAGGGTGGCAAATCAACCATTATAGTACTTAAATGAAGCTAATATCCATTCAAGCATGGCAGCATTTGACAGATAAGAATACCAGGCAGGCAGCCACACTCTGGAGCCTCAGAGAAATACATACGCTCAAATGTACAGCCATTTAGCCAAGTTGCATGAAAGCCCCTCAGGAACATTTGCCCTTCTCTGCTAATTAGACAGACCATTGAACGTTTCTCACCTACTATTTATTTCCTTGGGTCAGTGGTCTTGCATTGAATATTTTCCTTGTAGAGAGTTAGGTTTCTTCCAAGTTCCCATGCAGGATCTTCAAACCAATATTGTTATGGGTAGGGAAAATATGGAGAAGCCAAATTAACAAAACAGAGATAAAATGTGCAGGATATAAAAATGGAAAAATTGGCTGCTTGAGAACCACCACCACCACCACCACCTCTTCTTTCTTCTTCTTCTTCTGAGAATATAATGCAGTGGCCTTTCATCTGCCATCCGGAACACAGTGTAACATCCATACCACTGATCCAGTTCTGTGAGTCACTTTCTGGTCCTGAGGTCTTTTGGCATTCAAAGTCTTCCTCAGCCCCAGGCCAGTATTGATTAAGCTGCTGCCCTCCATCAAGATGGATTCAAGTGGGATTTAATCCACTTCCCTGTGGACTTTGCCACCCAAGGCCATTCGTCCTCAGGGTTGTCAAGTTAGTTAACCACCACCTGACACTCGGCATTGAGTCTACTCTATTACCATAGCAGGATAACCTGCCCAAACATGATCTCATTTTGACCACCACTGGCAAGCCCAACAGCTCAGCAATAACAAATTTTGCCACAAACATTCATGGTTTCATATAAAAGAAGCACACCATCCTATACAGTCACAGAGTTTGCTGTTTAAGAAATACCTCTACCACTGTTATTATTGCTTTTTTTTAATGTGCATGCCTACACTTTATGTGAGTGTCCTCCATAGTATTTTTGCCCAAGAGTTAATCTGAAAGTGTAAATATAAAGAGTTCTAGCCCAGCCCCCAGTTAGTAATTATCCATGGAGAGAAGGACTGTACAAAAGACAAAAGTATCTACTACACATGGGATCTCTGAAAAATAAGGCTTCCATGGTATGGAGGAACTTCATCTACAACATTGTCCCTTCTTCATTTTCTCTTTCTTCGCATAGAAACAGTGACAAGCAGACCTAGAAATACCCACTTTTGAACACTTGAATAAGATTTATAATCACATTCTAACAAACAAACCATTTAGGTCATATGTTTCTCTGTTATGGCACTTCATAACTGTTAAATATCAGCTGGTAATGGCAAAAATCTTCACTGAATTCCACATTCTGTTTCATTAGAAGGGAATAGGCATCTCTCTTAATATTATAAATATTATTGTCTTTGGTTAGGACTTAAGAGTGGCTGACTCAGTCTATCTATTGTCTGTCTTAACCTCACATTTTGTTTATAGTATCCTAGTATTAGTCAAAGTCACATGTGGGCATTGACATGTATGTACAAGGAAGCCAGGCACAACAGATTTTTGCCCAAAATAATATTAACCCAATATTAGCATAATAGGATTAAAATGGCTCACGATTCAAAATTTTTAATATTGTAAATATCTTTATTGACAGCTAGTTTGGTGTAAGGCAGTGATGGCAAGCCTTGGCACTCCAGCTGTTCTTGAACTTCAATTTCCAGAACCCTCTTCAGCAGGAGTGCTGACTTGGGCTTCTGGTAATTGAAGTCCAAGAACACCTGGAGTGCTAAGGTTCGCCATCACTGGTATAAGGGTACTCAATGTGGTGTAGTGGTCTTATGCTCAGAAGGCTTGAAATTTAGCCATGAAAATTCACTGGAAGTAGGGAACTGGAAAAACCACTTCTTCAATATCTCATTTACCTGAAATTCCTATTAAGGTCACACTGCAAGTCAGTTATGTCTTGACAGCACATAACATAATATGATATTGTGGTTAGAATGTTGGATTAGCACTCTGAGACATGGGCTCAGATCCCCACTTAGCCATGGAATGCACTGGTTGTCCTTAGGACAGTCACTCTCTTTTGGTTTGGCCAACCTCACGAAGATGTTGAGAGCATAAAGAGAAGAAGATGACAGCTATGTCTACCAGCCTGGTTCGTTGGAAGAAACATGGGATATACATGTAACAAACAATCAGTTACTTCATATCTGGTGGATACTTTATTTCATCAAGATAGTAAGAGTTATGATGTCCTTTCAAATACAGCAATACCTCGGATAATGCTAAGACTTGGTCCACAAGTCTTGGTGTTATCCAATTTTTAGTGTTATCCGATGCATGTTAAAATCCTATGGGATGTATCAGATAACGTTAAAGCTTCATAGAGATACATTGTTTTTTTTTTTAAATTTTTATTAGGTAAATAAAGAAAGAAGTACATAAAAAAACAAAAGAAAGAAAAGACAAAAATACAAATAAAAACATTATAATAATATAAAGGCTTATGAAGATCACGTAGCATATTTTACCCCTATTACCTTTACATTCTCTTCATTTCTTGATACATAATCTTCTTCCCATTCGCATCTATTACATCATCAAAAAGAAAAACACCCTTGTGCTATATACATAGTTCGGGGGTTTTTATACCTTTCACACTTTCCAGAAGTCATTATAATCTTTTGCAGGGGGTATGCCCTTTTTTTCTTTTAAAGTATAGTTAATGAAAGGCTCCCAGATCCTCCAGAATTTGTTGTTATTGACATTTCCTTTCCTACAGTAAATTTCCCAGGTAAGTTTTTCATTCAAGGCTATCTCCCACATTTGCGTATACCACTCCTGCAAACTTATTTGTTCATTACTTTTCCACCTCTTAGCAATAACCAATCTTGCAACAGTCAACATTATGGCTAATAACTCTTTATTGTCCTTACTTATATCCTGGTCTTCTATGTTTGTTAATAAAATTATTTCTGGTCCCAGCCTGATCTGTATATCAAATATGTTCTCTATTTCCTTTTTTATTCCTTCCCAGAAATTTTTAAGTACCTCACAGCTACACCACATATGTTCGTATGTTCCTTTTATTTTTCTGCATCTCCAACATATCTCGCTCATGTTACTATACATTTTATGCAAGCTGACTGGGGTCCTATACCATCTCCACACCAACTTATAATTGTGCTCTTTAAGTCTGACAGACATAGTTCTCATTATCTTTCTTTTCCACATCTTCTGCCATTTTGTCACTGTTATCCTGGTCTCTAGTTGTTGTTCCCAGCTTTCTCTCAGCACCTCTTGTATGTGTTGTGTTTTATTCAAGATTTTGTAAACCTTGCTAACTACCCCTTTAATTCCCAATTCTCTATTTCTAATCTTAGTCAAAAGTATTTCAAATTCCGTACATTCTCTATTTAAGCCAATTTCTCGTAAAAATTTCCTATTCCAATTATTTATCTGGAGGATCTTGAACCAGTCCAATTGAAGTTGCGAGTACAGCTCATATCTTTTCTCTTGATCTTTGCAAGCATTGACCCAGTCTTTTAGTAATAGCACTCTATTTTCCACCAATATATCTCTGATCTTTGTATCTATTTTTATCGGAAAATCCTGAAAGTCCTCCACTTCTAGGATTGGTGAGATTCCCAAAGTAAGCTCTTTCCTCACTCTATTCCATGTCTCAATTGTTGATTGTAACATCATAACTTGGGCCGTCTTTTTTCCCTTTTCTTTTCCCTCGCATAAAAACTGTGCCTTACCCAGCTTCGATAAGTCTTTCCTTTCAAATTTTTCCCAAACTGTTTCCTCCCTGTCTAAAATCTTTATAACATTTCTTATTTGAAATGCTCTATAATATTTTATAACGTTTGGGATCCCCAATCCTCCCTCCTTTTGCGAAACGTACCATAACGACTTAGTTATTCTGGCCCCTTTATTCCCATTGCAAAACTGGTTAATCATATTTTGGTACTCATTCAACTCTTTATCAGTATGTTTTAATGGTAAAGCATCAAACAGGAAGTTCAATTTGGGTAGCAACATCATCTTGCATATAGCTATTCTTCCGAACCATGACAGATTTAATTTATTGTACTTTGCTATTTTCTCCTTTATTTCCTTCTTTTGTCTGTCATAGTTCATACTTTTAAGTTCCCCAGTTTTACTTGATAACATTACCCCCAAGTATCTCATCTTTTGTGTAATTTGTATATTATACTTCCTCTTTATTAATTCTTCATCTTCTTTCCTCCCATTAATTAAAATCATTTCTGTTTTATCCCAATTAACTTTCAATCCCGTAACCTCCTCAAAGCCTTTCAGATGTTTGTTAATCCAATTTAAACCCTCCGTTGGATGCTTCACCGTCAACAATGTATCATCTGCATAAAGGCTTACTTTGGTTCCTCCCACTCCTACTATTCCTTCATCTTGTCGGATTGCGTTTGCTAACAGTTCCATAGCCAGTATAAACAACGAAGGCGACAAAGGGCAGCCCTGCCTCGTACCCGCCTCTAATCTTATCTCACTTGTGTAACTATCATTGAATTTGACTCTAGCCACACCTTTTTTATACAATTTTCCAATAACACCTTGAAATTTTCCCCCAAATCCATATGATTTAGTCATCTCGTAAATCGTTGACCATTGCAATGAGTCAAATGGCTTGAATATATCTAAAGCTAAAAGCCCCACTTTTTCCTTTCTTTTTTCCATTATATCTAAGATATCCACGGCTCTTCTTATAAGGTCTGCCATATGTCTATTTTTAACAAATCCCGCCTGATCCTCGTTGATATAATTGGCTATGAAACCATTCAATCTATTTGCTATAATTGTAGTAAAAAATTTTGCGTCCTGATTAATCAGAGATATTGGTCTATAAGATTCAATTTTTTCTAAGTTTTTACCCGGCTTGGGAATCAAAACAATTACCGATCTATTCCAGGAATCTGGAGTCGCGTCTCCCTCTAAAATCCCATTGTATAACTTGTGCAGTCTCGGAACTACCCACGGCATAAAATCTTTATAGAACTCCGCTGATAACCCGTCTTCCCCAGGCGCTTTCTCCTTCTTCAATTTTTTTATTACTTCTTCTATTTCCCCAGTCGAAATTGCTTCCTCCATTTTATTCCTATGCTCCTCTGTAACCTTCCTAATTTGTTGTTGATCAAAGAGTTTTCGCAGTTTACTTAAATTTACCTCCTTTTTTGAGTACAGCTTTTTATAAAAAATTTCAATCAATTCTGCCTTCTCCCTTTTTTAATTACATCTTTTCCCATTTCCATCTACCAATACACCTACTTGCCCTTTATTCTTTTTATCCCTTGCTGCTTTCGCCAGTAATTTAGAGTTTTTATTGCCGTACTCAAAATATTCCCTTTTAAGAAAAATCAAATCTTTCTTCACTTTTTCAATATCTTTCCCATCCAGTTCTTTCTTAATTTTTTTAATCTCTTGAAATATTCTCTGTTCCTTTTTTTTTAGCATATTCGGTGTGGAGGTATTTTAGTTGCCTTTCCTATTCTTGATTCCTGATTCTGATTTGCCTGTTCCTATTACTTTTTAATTTTATCGATTCCCCTCTAAATATTGCCTTCATTGTGTCCCAGACTCCTCCCCCACTGACCTCATTATTTTCATTAAATTTCCAACTTTCCTCCCAGTTTTCCATTATTTGTTTCTTTATTGACTCCTTCCCATATAGCTGCCCATCATATCTCCAAATATATCCACTTTTTTCATCCTCGTTAAAATTTATGTTTACTATCATTTTTGCATGGTCGGATTCTCTAAATGTTCCAATCTTGATGTCCTCTATTTTTTTTACCAATTCTTCTGTTACAAAAAAATAATCTATTCTCGAATACATATCATGCACATGTGAATAATATGTATATTCTCTTTCTCGGGATTTTAACTCTCTCCACACATCCTTTAACCCCATAAATTTCCTCCATTCCTCTAATATATACTTTTTGCCTCTCTTTTTTGCACTTGTACTGTCAATATCCGAGCACAACATATTAAAATCTCCACCTACGACCATGTTTTTAGTCCCCTCCTCTCTCAATATTTTCCCCACTTTATCCAAGAAGTCTTGCTGTTTATCATTTGGTGCATAAATGTTGGCCAACGTTATCTCCTCTTCCTCAATTTTCCCTTTAATTATTAAATATCTCCCCTCTGGGTCAGCTATAATCTTGTTCACCGTGAACCCCAATTTTTCCGAGATCAGAGTAGCGACTCCCCTGGCTTTAGATGTCCCATATGCCTTTTCATATATATCAATTCCCCTCACCGCCAAATTGTTAACTTCTGCAGATTTTTGATGGGTCTCTTGCAAAAAAATTACATCAGCCCTATCTCTGTTGAGCGATACTCGCAACCTCTTTCTTTTCAGGGCGTTCCCTGCCCCTTCACATTCCATGTTACAACCCTTAATGACTTAACCATTTATATTTAAATCTATTTCCCATCGCTCTTTTCCCTCCCCGAACGTGTTCACTAACCAACCCCTAACCTCCCTACGACTAAAGAATCTATACAGAATAAAATTGAAAAAAAAATGTAAATTACGACAACAACAAACAAAAAACTTACCTATCTTATTCCCTTCTTCTACCCTCCCCACATCTTTTCTTCTAATGCCACCTTTGATCTTCAAAGAGGGGAGGGGGGGACCGGAGAAGAAAGGCATATCAATCTTCTATTAACCTCCTCCCTCTGACATTAACTAAGTTTGTACTTGATTTCACCCCACCTGTTCCCCACTAGCACCTGGAAGATCTGCACCGCCCACTGCTCCCTCCTCCTCCCGGCCCACTAATGGTCCCATCACCCCCACCCTGGCCAATTCTGTTCTCATTACTATCCAATCCGAGTCAGCTTCTTTGATCAAACCAATTTGTGTTAAATACAACAGTGCATCCATATTCGCATCCAACACATGCCATTTTTTGTCATAAAAAATCTCAACTGCTGTGGAAATCGCCATACATACTTGACCCCTTTTGCATTCAATATCTTCGTGACAGGTTTCATAGTATACTTCCACTTCCTCTCTTGGGGTGCTATGTCATTATACACCTCCACATCTACCCCATCCATTTTTAGGACACCAGACCCAGCTTGTCTAATAAAAGACATCACCTTCAGCTTATCTGCCCAGTTTGCAAATTTGACTAAAACGTTCCTAGGTGACTTCTTATCTCTCCTTCCACCCACCCTGTACACCGCCCCAATATCGTCTGATCCAAATTCTTTACCCATTTTTAGTGAGTTCAACCATTCCACTATTCGCTCTTTCAGCCGGTCTGGTTTCGTTTCAGTCACATGACGAATCACTATGTTAAATTTTCTCCACCCCTCTTCAATCATCATCATTCTGTGTTCCTGCACTGTCATTTTATCTTCCAAAATGTGCTCTTGAATATAAAGTTCATTCACAGATATTATGGCATGTTTGACTTCCTTGTTCATTGTCTTTGTGATCTCACCAATCTTCTGCGTGTTCGTTGCAACATCTTTTTTCACATCTGTAAGGGATTTTGCCAGGCTTTCATACTGTAGCCTGGCTAGTTCCCTATCTTTCTTCATTTCCTCACTGTTGGCTTCCACTGTTTTATTCAATTTAGTTTGGTTTTCATCCAGCCTTTGCAATGTCGCCTGAGTATCAGTCATGTTCTTGGCCAGTTGTTGAAGGATTGTTGTCATGTTATCCATTCTTTGTGCCAGGTCGAGGGAGCCCACCTGTTCCATAGCTGTGGTACTCGCTGCTGTCTCTTGAACTTCCATGTTGGGTGAAGGTGTATGCCTCTCTTCCTCTTCTTGTTCTTTCCCCTTTTTACCTTTTCGACCATTTGGTTTCACCACCGGCTCCTCCATCTCCTCTCCCTCCCTTCCCAGCAGACACCCCAGTATACCAGATGCAGTATATAACAAGGGGAGGGAACAAGGGGTGGGGAAATTCTCTGTCTTCTAAGGTTAAGTCTCAGTTCCCTCGGAGGCTGTTTTTATTGAGCTGCCTTCAAAGTTTTATTAAGCTGCCTTCAAAGTCTTTATAATTTTTATTTAGCTACTGTGTATAATTCTCAGGCAGCCACCTTCATAACCACAAACACAAGACGGAGAAGTGAATCTGCTGATCTCGCTTGAATGGGTCTTTTACTCAGTATTTTTTGCTGCGCAATTCCTGAGACAAAGAAACAGTTTCATCCCCGCCCCCTTGTGGTCTTAAGTTTTTCCTTAGTCCGCCATTACGCTCCGGGCAATGGGGGGAGAGGACAAAGAAAAGTTCTCCAACACAGCACCAAAGTTTCAATAAAATTGCAGTAAAGTTTCAACCCTTTCTTCAGCTGTGCTCTTGTCAACCAGCCTTTATGCCTTTATGCCTCAGTTAAAAATGTGCCCAAGTCCCAGCAAAACCTGTACTCCTCACTCACACACTTCTGCCACCTCCTCCAACTCTGTCCCAGCTCCGAGGCTCCGAGGCTCCCCTGCGGAGCTCAACAAGAGACGAAACACTCTCACTCTCTCTCCTCCCAGAGTCGCACTCTCTCTTTGACCCCCGCTCACCAGCTGGTTCCACAGTCACTTTCTTCCTTCTGCCGATGCCAGCCTCCAGACAAGCCTTATCGCTGAGATCGCTTCTCCCGTCTCACACCAGTAATCACACTTTTTGCAGAGACGAACTCCGGCACCCAAGAAATTCTTCAAATTCCTCAATCGACTCCACGGACAGAGGCAGGGGCTAGGTCCTCCGACCCCCCCTCCCCCGTCCACGATTCAAGCCTCCGCTTTTCGTGCCCCGTTCAGTCTCTTCTCTTTCAGGACTCCGATCTAAGTCTCAGAAGCAGCAACAACGACCACAGCAACCACACCGTCGATACACTTTAAAAGCAGTCCTCCAGGTAAATTTTCCCTCAATTTTATCTTCAAAATCTCCTCTTTACCACATTAATTAGTCAGAGAAGAGAAGGATCGGTGTTCACCCTACGCCATCTTAACTCCGCCCCCATAGAGATACATTGTAACTGCACAGGCTTTAGCGGTTGTTATCCGATCCATCCCATAGGACCTTAACGTTATTCGATCCAATTCTCCTCCCCAGATTACTTAACGTTATGCAATTTTAGCGTTATCCGAGGTAAACGTTATCCGAGGTATTACTGTATGTAGAAAAACCTCTGTGCAGCTAATGAAGCATAATTTAGAACAGATGATCAAATCTAAGGAGACAAAATCTATAAGGGTATTAAGGCTGTCCATAACAAAGTGAAATTTTCAAACCCAGGGTAAAATATATATGTAAAGGTCAAAGGTGTAAATATGTTCATAGTCTTGGCAGCTGTTGCTGGAACAGAGATAGTAAAGTCATTCTATAGCCAGCTGACCAAAAGTGACAGCCTTTTAAAAAACTCAGAACAGTAGAATGGAGTCCATTAGAATTTAAGTCACCTATAAAGTTGTCAGTTATTTGTAAAAAGAAAGATAACCGTACACAAAAAAATCTCACTACCCAATTAAGATAAGCTCTTGTAAGACATTGCATTGGAACTATGTTGGTCCTTAATAGGAATTAATAAAATTAACAACAATGCCACTTGTGGGCCCCCTATTGACTAGACAGATGATGATTGTTTCTTGCCATCTCTTGAATTTAAGCAAGAGCATCCTGTACAGTGTAAAAGTAGAAAGTGTGCCATAAAACTTGTCCATGCATAAAATAGTGGTTGCTTGCATTGCTACCTGAGTAAACAAGTGCATTTCTCAGAGCAGAGAATTTATATTTTTGTTTTGTATCAAACTGAATATGTGTAATGTCCTCATAATTAAATACATGACAACAGTAAAAAACATGTCAGATTTTATAGGGATATTAAAATTAATGGCAAATATGTTCAGTCTAGTTTGTGATGGAGAGAAATTTCAAAGCTACCAAGTTACTGTGTTGCATTAAAACACAGCAACAGGCATTATAAATCATGAAGAATAAAATGGTTTTAAGCCCCTTGTCCCATTTTTTACTACATTAGACTCATGTTGTATGAAAATGAAACAAGTTCTTTTGTTGTTAGCTTTCTTTAGTCATTCATAAGCATTGCTTACCCATTTAAGTGAATGAGAAATATCCTGGGTGGCATAATCCTAAAGTGTTAGGTTCTTCAATATTTACCTTTGGTGATTCAATTGCAGCTTTATATTCAAACAGCTTAGGTATCTGGCTGTGGAGCAAGAGGTTAGGAGTTTGATTCCCCACCTCTAGGGAGATGAACCAGTCTTTATGCCCCTGGGCAAGCTATGTAATCAGAGAGGTGGCAGCTGCTACTTATATCTGAGTACAGTATACAATTCACGCCAAATACAATTATTTGGCGTGAATTTGTTTAAGTGACCCATACACTATGATCATGGAGCCATCTCCTGTGGCATGTATGAAATGAGACATGCAGGACTAGACACCAGGACTGCAATGGACTGTCACAGCCTTGAGGATATTGACAAGGTGCACCTTCACAGCCAGTCCATCTGGCGTGGATTCTTCTACCCCCATGACCATTGGGAATCAGAAAAGTGGTTTCTCCTCCACTCATTTCACCATTGGGTCCAATATGATGGTTTTCAGTGGCATTTCTTCCACTGAGGGGAACCGTCACCCTACCTAAAGGGGTTAAACCACCCATAGCCATTGTCCCCTTTAGGGAGTCAGGTTATTTACTGCCACCCAACACTTGGTGTTGAGTCCCTGGCTGTATGGTCTACTCCATTACCATAGTGGGATGTCCGTCCAGACATTAATCAGAGAGTACTTCCAGAAGAAAAGAACCACTTATATGTATTTTCTATCTAGAAAACTTTGGAAATGGTTGTCATATGTTGGAATCAACCTGATGGCATGCAATTATTATTATTAATATTAAGACATTAGGAAATAAGGTAATTAAAGTTACACTCCTGATGTCTGCAGATGAAACTTTAGCTTTTGTTTTTACTGGTCAATTTGCAGAAGTTACCAAATGGAATGAGTCTAATCTTTCAAATGGCCTCTAATGTGTGCTGCAGGGTGAAGAAAGGGATGCATATCATAACTTGTTTCTTTCTCACATATGAAAACTGCAGTATTTTGTCCTGACTTGAGAAAAGGCAATGAATATTTTATTGGTTTTGATTGTTCACATTTACAAGAGTGATTTGGGACCAAATAAGGCAAATTCTGTACAACTGCAATGGTTGCTCTCTTAACCTCTTCTTCTGTGTTTAGGCCAGAGATGAAACTGCCAAAATGAAGGCACTTTTTGGTGAGTTCAATCTGCAGCTCCTTTCATCCGACC